>BSBM01000269.1:1200000-1515000 GCA_027924585.1 Larix kaempferi
CCATTATGTGATATACACCCTTTCAAGTCACAAATCAAAATGATTAAAATGAGTGTTCAATCAAATTATTCTAACCCATCAAGATGCTCTTTAAACTTATTGATTCAATGAAGTTCAAAATTGTTGCCAAGACTACCGAAACATCATGTGAATTTAATTAGTCAAAATTGAAGCATGTAAATGACTCAAACAAGTTCAAATAAGGATAATAAATCATTACACACAATAGTCAGAATCAAATGACAAGATCTTTGAAATCTCCAAAAACCAATAAAATGAATCAGCTTATGCAGTGAAGACCAAATCTAGGTGGGGAATGTGAAAGATAACATGTTAGGTTAACCACCGAGATTATAGAACCAACTCAAATGAATCAAAACAAATAAGTAAAAATGAAAATATGCACATTCCGGAATCCACAACCTGCAATTAGATGCAACTTCAAATAAAAACAAACAAAAGGTGTCCACAATCCGCAATCCGCACTTGCGGGGATGACAAACTCAAAATGTGACCAAGACGCTCCGCAATCCGCAATCTGCAATTTGCAGGTTGCATGCACATGAAATGTGTTTATTTGACAAACCTTTCTGCATTCCGCAATCCGAATTTGAAACACACAAAGCAAACACATAAGGCAATTTTATTATTCAATCAACTTTCCGCAATCCGCAATCCACAATTTGCGAGTTGCGGAACGGAAAAATTCAAAACCTATTTACAAGGTCTTCCCGCAATCCGCAATTGCGGGTTGCGGGATGACAATATTTCAAAAAATAAACAACAAACTCCTGCAATCCACAATTGCGGGGTTGCAGGTTTGCGGGATGAACATAACTTTGTAGAAAAAAACAGAGCTTCCCACAACTCAGAAAAATAGTCAGAAAACTAGAAATTTTCAAAAGGGAAAATTGTTAACTAAGATGAACAACCCCAAAAATTGACTAAGATGCCCTTTCATATAAAATTGGGGCTCCCATATTTTGGATAAAGCATGGGATCTGTTGTGCCTACAACAAATGGCGACACACTGGGACGAAGCAGTTATCTCTACATTGAAAAGATAGAAGCTTTACATGTATGTGAAGACAAAAAATAAGGTTTCTGATGAAAAGATAGTTTACCCTATAACATGGGTACCACATTAACGAGTCAACCTTTCAAGGATATACCCAGCTGCAATTGATTTTTAATTATAACTTTCTAAACATGATTGAAAATAAAAAGACAAGTATTGATTGACTAGATTTCCAACAAAATATGTTCTTCATTAGAATCTGTAACATCAAAAAAATTCACAAAAATTTAAAATTTTTCTACGTAGCATTAAGTGCTACAATTGCTACGTGGAAGTATAGTAAATGATAATTCGTTTAACTAGACGACACATCGGTGATAACACTTTTCCATTAATTATGAACATGTTACATCAATTACTTGTGTATGTTTGTCTTACAGAGTACGTGTATGTGTTTATGCTTATAAAGATAATGTTGGCTGTTTTCATACCATTGTTGCATCCTAGATCAAATATGGTTACTTCTTTAAATGTATAGACCTTGTAGATTTATCTTGATCCTGATTTCATTATAAGTGCTAACTGTTTTATTTCTTGATGATGAAGGGGTCCTAAGGGCACCCCGAGACTTACTTAGTTATTTAGCTAATGCATTTGAACTTCTGTCGCAGATCGTACTTAAGAGCGATAAGTCTTCTTTCCAAGTTTTACGAAGTGTGTAAAGAGGTCTTATTTAAAACTTCAATTAGCCTTCAAATGTTTTTAAAAGCAAAATAGAAAAACCTGAAGTGTTCCAGGGTGAGATTTACTCTAGTTTGATCTTCAGCTTTATGGTTTATTTTGTATAACGTTGTTTATAAATTCCCTAGCAATTATATTCGCAACTCAGAAATTACGTTTATTACTATTACACTTGACTTGTATTAAGTCATCATTGAAAGTATTGAACTTTGATTTCAAGGCTATAGGCCCTTAAGCCCTACACTTAGGAATTATACCATGTATTCATTTATGTGTTAAGAATTAGTAATAACCTAAGCTTATCTTTTGATGTTTAAACACTAAATGTACAAACCCTATATGTTGGGTTTAGTATGACAACTTTGAAATACCAATGGTTGTGAACTATACTCTATATGGTTAAATTATAAGTTGGATGTTATAACAATGCTATGTAATAACCTTGTTGTGTGCTCTAGGTTTTATACTAAGTACAAGGTTTGATTAAAAGGGACTTCACGTGATACCTCTTTTATTATTGGCTATTATGCAAAGGTAGTTTGACTTTTGACATGTTACGTAGCCACAACGTACCATGGTTGTAAGGTTTAACCATGCTGGAGATCGAATACAATAACCTTGGTGATAATGCGCTGGAAGGCACTTCATGCATCGGCATATATAGTAATTAAGGTGCAATAAGAGCGTGTTGGTGGAATTCCTGTTGGCATCCACCATGGCAGGTCTTCATGTGATGTTTCTTGGTAGTGGTGCTAACCCTAACTGCATTGGAATTACTCGATGAGGGCATAACCTGGAGCATTCATTTTTGCAGTGAGTGGAGTTTGGAGAGGCTGACAGGCCCTCATATTCTTAGGGTTTGTAATAGGGTCTCAGAGGCACCTCTCCCACATTCAATACTACGACCTTAAACTGTCACCAGTAAACTACATGAGCCGAACCACTCCTGAGATAAGACTTGCTGCGTTTGCTGGTGGTTTCTGTGACTCCAGTGTTCTCAATAGTTGCAGGAATGTTCAGTTCTCGATGCAAGATTATCTTTTGAAGTTAAGTTGTGGTTCCCTTCTTGCATTTCCACGAGGGTTGACATTATTATAGTTGCCTACGTTTGAGTTTTGAGCTTCACTCAAAATTTTAACCACATTGTATGTTGTAATGGCAGGTGCTTCCTCGGCGTTTAACTTTTTATTTTTTAAGCAATGGGGATAAGAGCCTAAAGCCTAGTAAGCCTCGGTGACTCCCTGTATTATGTAGCTTGGCAAGATGCTGGTCCTTGTATGGTCTAGCCGAGCATTCGGTTTTGTGTTTAGCTTGGTTTCACCACCATTGTAATATTTAAGCCATATGGCAAAGTTTTTGATGTAGGGAGGATTGATTTCCTCGATCTACCCAACATAGTCTTTTCAACGTTTACTATGTAAATACTTTAAATGATAAATGTGTACAATTTTGTTTTGAAGGGTTTAACCATCGACATTTTGATGAAATGTAAAGGTAAACTTTTTAGGGTTTTAAAACCCGATTTTGTTTATGGTTTGCAGTTGGTGTATTGAACCCTTGACCTCGTGTTGTTTCCTTTTATACTGTCGAGCTTTAAATGGATAATACCATCCGTTTTGTGTAATGAAATAATGAAGTATTAATGTGTTAAGCCGAGAAGAAAATCCCTCGGCATTGTGGTTAAGTTGAAAAGAATTGTTTGGTAACCGACTGCAGGGTTTAGATGGTTAATTTATATCTTTGGGGTTTATGTATAACCCAAGCCATAAGGCTAGACTATGAACCCTACCAGAAACTAAATGTTGTTTGATTTTCAATTGTAGAATCAGTACAAGTTTCGAACCCTAGATTCGTTATTAAAACTATAAGGTTTAGACTGTATGGAATCAATCTACGTGTGTCGAACTCTGTCTTCTCAATTCTATTTTTTTTTGCTAAAAGATGAAATTTTAACATCGTATTAGTTTGAATAGCTAAATTTAGGGTTTGAACACTGGGATATTCGACAGTTTACTTAGTTGCTATTCGTTTTATATTTGTTAATTTGATAAATGAATATTTATTGTACTAAGGTAATGATATGTTTATAATACCAATGGCATGTAAAGGATATATGATTTCTAAATCCTTTTCTGAAATGTTAAAACTTTGTTTTGATTAAAAGAATCTTGTACTAAGAGTTTCGATATTGTTAGGATTTGTAATACAGAAACTAAGATGTCTTAAAATGATTTCTAGTTGAGAAGAATACTAAAAGTATATGTTATCTGTCTTCTGAAAATAAAAGTTAACCTATTAATGAACTTTAGGTTTTGGACAGAAACATGGTATTGTTTAAGCATTATTACTTTTGTTGCTATGAATGTTCTGATATTAAAATATCTGATTAAATAAATGATCGCTATGTTTTCTATGTCTAATACATAAGATATTTTTATTGCAATGTAAAAAGAATGTAATACAGGAACATATCAAAGTTTATTTATGATAAGAATTCAATCATTTCTATCTCTTGCATATCATTTTTCATATCTATTTTAAACACTCTTCCCTGCACTAGAGTACAGCACAAACACAGTGTGTGGAAAAATGCAGGGAATCATTTTATTCTATCGTTATCATAAAACTTCTTCAACTACAAACAGAGATGATAAACAGTTCATAAAATCAGTCATTTCAATCTGAATAATGATAACTAACAACATTCAACTAAAAATCATAAATCAACAATTATGAAAGAAATAAGTTATAACCATTAGGAAATAAAATAACAAGTAGAACTTGATAGTTTAGATAGGGTGGACAAACTCCCAAAGAGGCCTATTCCTCCCAAAGTTCTTCAGAAGAAGTAGCCAAATCAGTTGCTCCCTTGGACCTCCGAGCTTGTTTATTGAACCACTAGGTAGAAGAATCTGTGTAGAAGCAAGGCACTCAGGTTGTACTTTCAACAATCAATGGAGACTTGCATACATGTCAAATAAAACCTCTGCACTTAGCAGGAAAAATCTGCACTCAGTAGAAGTGAAACAGACTTACAATACAACTCAAAACATAACTTACCCTCATTGAATCTCTTGTGTGCATACAGTAAAACCACAAGGCAATTTTTCTCGTTAGAAAAAGTGTGAGCCTCTACTAAAAATCGATGGCTTATAAAAGATGCCTAGGATTTTTAGTGGTCAGTTTTCAATAAATGAGCCTCAAGCTCTAGTTCCACCTTTCATGGAACTTTGACCATAATTCAAGGGAGTTGTCCCATAACAAAAACTAGTTACTGTGTTCCTGATGCTGTCACTTGTCCATTGCCATCTACCCTAGATTCCATTCCACCTAGTGGGTCAGTAAACACTCTTTCAATAGTCTCTTTGGGTGAGTGTCTCCTATTTTATTTTATTAAATAATAATATTATGCAATTATGGTCATCCTTGGCCACTTGGCCAAATATAAAACTTTACAATAAAAGTTAAGACAATGTTTTTCCCAAACATAAAATGTTTCAAGTAATGGGTATGTTACAAACACCCCCACTTAAGCTCAAAATCGTCCTCAATGTTGCTTATTGTTCCTTACAGCCTCCCTGGAATAGAATTGGATATGCTGCCCGCATATTACTTTCCAATTCCCAGGTAGCTTCATAAGGGCTAAGGTGATTCCATTGCACCTTTACCTACCCTATGGTACGATTCCATAGCGTAATTTCCCTCCTATCGAGGATACAATCTGGTTGCACTTGAAAATATCCTTTGGGCTCCACCTATATGTCATTCCAACTTAGCGCATGAGTAGCATCGTGCACATACTTCTTTAAAATAGAAATGTGAAAAAATTTATGTATTCTTAAGTTAGATGGTAGAGCCAACTGATATGCAACAGGTCCAATCCTTGATAGGAATTTGAATGGTCCACATTACCTTGGTGCTAGTTTAGCACAACTCCCAAGCTTAAAAGAAATTTTCTTGGGTTTTACCTTTAGAACGACATGATCTCCAACCTGAAATTCTCTTTCAGTTCATTTTATATATGCATAACTTTTTTGTCTATTTTGTGCAATTTTTAAATTTCCTTGTACCTATTTCATGGTTAGTTCCATCTCTCTTAACAACTCTAGTCCTAGCATTAATTTGTCAACAGGATTATCCCAAGAAATAGGATTACTGCACTTTCTTTCATATAAAATTTCAAATGGACTAAGTCTAGCAAAAACTTGATAATGGTTATTGTAAGAAAATTCAACTAAATGTAAATCTTCTTCCCATTTAGTTGGATGGTCTTTAACATACATTCTTAACATGTCTTCTAAAATCTAATTTACTCTTTCAGTCTGTCCGTCTATTTGTGGATGAAAAGAAGTGCTGAAATTTAACTTAGTATTTAGACCTTTAAACAATGTTGTCCAGAAATTTCCAGTAAACTTCGAATCTCGATCAGAAATAATTACCTTTGGAACTCCATGTAGGTGAAAGATTTGCTTCATAAATCCATCAACAATGTTAGCAGCTTTAAAAGTAGTCTTCACTGGAATAAAATTTGCAGATTTACTAAGTTTATCCACAACCACGATTATTGAGTCATTATGTTTTGATTCTTAGGAAAACCAGTTATGAAATCAATACTTATAATTTCCCACTTCCATTCCGGAATTGGTAATGGCTGCAATAGGCCAACTGGGTGTTGATCCTTAGCTTTAATTGTCTGACATTCAAAACACCTAGCTATGTATTCAACCACCACATTCTTCATGTTAGGCCAAAAGAAATTTTTTCTTAGCATGGTTATCATTTTTTGATAACTAGGGTGTCCCGAATAAGGACTTCTATGAACTTCATCCAAAATCAACAGTTTCACTTTTGACACATTAGGTACATAAATTCTATTTTTATACGTCATTAAACCTTTTTCGTTAATGTTGTAATCTGTTATTAAATTTTCAGATACATTTTCAACGACTTTATCATGTAATTTCTGATAATTTTCATCTTTCTTAATTCCTTCCTCAATCTGATTTTCCAGATTTGTTTTATATGTGCTGATTGCTGCCACAAAATTTAATTTTGCGTTTCTGCTCAAGGCATCAACAACTTTGTTTTCATTACCCTTAATGTGTTGAATCTCGAAATTGTATTCGCTAAGGAAAGCTAGCCACCTAGCTTGCCTTGCATTCATATTTGTTTTATCCAATAAGTATTTTAAGCCATTATTATCTATCATTAGCGAAAAATTTCTTCCAATCAAGTGAAGGTGCCACATTTTTAATGCATGTATCACAGCTGCCAGCTCTAGATCATAAGTTGCGTAGTACTTTTAGTGGATTTTTAATTTCCTGGACTCATATGCAATGACGTGACCTTCTTGGGTTAAGACTCCACCAAGTCCATCGTTTCATGCATCAGTGCATACAATGAAGTCCTTATTTAGATCAACAATTTTTAATGTAGGTGTCGTTGTTAATAGTTCTTTTAACTTCTTAAAACTTTCTTCGCATTTTTTTATCCCAGACGAATTTCTTTCCCTTCTTCTGCAAAGAAGTTATGGGATTTGTAATTCTGGAGAATCCTTCAATAAATTTTCTGTACTAACCTGTTATCCCCATAAATGACCATACGTCAGTTACGTCTTTAGGGATATGCCACTAGTTAATTGCTCTTATTTTATCTGGGTCGACATAAATTCCGTCTTTAGATATTATGTGACCTAAGTACTATATTTTATCTTTATAAAAGTCACATTTACTAAACTTAGCATAAAGTTGATGTTCTCTTAGAACTTGCAGAATTATTCTTAAGTGTTCGTCGTGTTCCTCTTTAGTCTTAGAATAAATTAGAATATCATCAATAAATATGATTACGAACTTATCTAGATACTTGTGCAGAACATTATTCATTAAACACATGAAGACTGCCGGTGCATTAGTTAGCCCAAAAGGCATAACTACGAACTCGCAGTGGCCATAATGGGTCCTAAAGGCTATTTTAAAAATGTCTTCATTCTTAATCCTAACCTGATGGTATCCATACCTGAAGTCGATCTTAGTGAATATCGTTGCTCGACATACTTGATCGAATAGATCATCAATGCGGGGCAAAGGATATCAATTTTGAATAGTCATTTTATTAAGTTGACAGTAATCTATGCACAATTGTAAGGTACTGTCCTTCTTTTTAACAAAGATAACTGGTGCTCCCCAAGGAGACACACTTGGCCTTATGTAGTTCTTATCAATTAGTTCTTTTAGCTAATATTTTAGTTCATTTAACTCCAGAATATTCATTCTGTAAGGGGCCTTTGAGTTTGGTAGCGCACCCGGTACTAACTCAATGGTGAAATCTAATTCCCTTTTTGGAGGTAGTCCTGGAATTTCTTTTGGGGATATGTCAGAAAGGTCCTTAAGAATAGGTATGTCTTCCAATTTTATCTTATCTTCTTTAGATGAATATTCGTCATTAATCACATTTACTGCAAACATTTTACAACCCTTTCTTACAGCTTTCTTTACTTGTAAAGAAAAAATTTGTCTAACAGATGTTTTCCTAGGGATTCCTTTTACTCTTTAAGTTTCCCCTTCGATATTCAAACAAGTAAAAGATTTTTCAAAGTAGTTGAGTATCACTCTATGCTGTTCAAGCCAATCCATGCCTATTAATACATCATATGATCCTAATGGAAAAATATACAATTTAACTTGCATCTTCAACTGACTCATAAGCAAATCACAAATTTTGACAAACTCTACAAATTTTCTTTTGGTGCCTGTTGCTAGCTAAACCAACCATGATTTATCAAATTTTTCTACCTTTAACTTGCAACTTTTCACTAAATCGGGCGATATGTAACTCAAACTTGCACCTGCGTCAATTAAAATGGAAATAGATTTGTTTTGTATCATACCTTCAATCTCGACTATAGAATTTTGATGGTCTGCTTGTCGATTTTCCAGCGCTACATTAATCCTGGGCATTTCTCTTGCTACATCACCAACTGTCGGTTCCGCTTATATGGTGTGAATGTTACTAACTGTCCTTCTTTTAAATGGGCAGTTTGCTCTGGTATGTAGTCCATTGCAGTCATAACACTTTAAAGGTGGTCTCTGTTCAACATTCATGGTATTATTATTATTATTGTTATTATCATTATTAGGAACATTCCTTGCAGCTATGAAATTCTGTGGTGCATTACCTCTATAATTATTATTACTCTGAAAATTTCTATTATTGAAATTTTTATTATTCCCAGAATTCTTGAAATTAAAAGTTTTATTCTTATGCTCAAAGTTACTTGGTTTATTTCTCCTCCAACTCGATACACCTTCTCCTTTCTTATTCTGTTCAAAATAGAAATTGGCCTTTCTCATGGCTTCTTCAAGAGTCGTAGGATTATCGTATTCAATTCTGTCTTTTATGTTAAAGGGTAAGTAGCTCAGAAACCTTTGTATCTTAGGTTTCTCTTCAGCTAAGTAAGGTACATACCTTAGCAAGATGAGAAATTTGCTACTTAACTCCTTCATACTCATAGAACCCAACTTTAAATCATAAAATTCTTTTGACTTATCTTCGTAATAATGTTCGGACAAAAACTTTTTCTTAAATAGTTTCTTAAATGTAGTCCATTTTATATTCTTTTCTTTAATGCTTTTAAATCTTTTAATATCCTACCACCAAATATCTTCCCTTCCGGTCAGATTGTATATGGCCATTTTAGCTCTTAATTGAGATGAGTAATCATAAATCTGAAAATACTTCTTCATACCGGACAACCATTCTTCAGCTGTCTCTCCATTTTCATTTTTGCCATTAAAGTTGGGGGTTTTATCTTTTTAAATTCCCCTGAAATTTGTTCATCATGTTTACGCTTTTTCTTAGGACCACAGTCACTATCGCTATTGTCTTGATCAAAATTATATTTTCTTTGATAAGTTTTATCATCAGATTCAGAAGAAGAAGAGTTACTTTCAGTTTTATAGTATTTCATTTTCTTATCTTTGTGTTTGTAGGACATTGTTCCAGATTCAGATTTTACTTCTGTTCTCTTATCTTTTTCATGATGATGGTACTTTTCCAGTAAAATCTAGTTCAATTCTTCTAGTGCTCTTAAAATTCTTTTGTTTTCTTCTTTAACATTTCTTATTTTAGTTTTTAAGTCCTTAACCGTACGTATTTTTCAGTGCCTTGCTTCTACAGACATCAAGTATTTCGTTTTATTTCATGCTCACATTCATACATTTATTTTATATCATATTCACACAGTGAAAATCAAAGTATTTGTTATTTCTTCCAAAACCCTAAATAGAGTTATCAATCTCTAGTTATAGTAAACATTTCCAAACAAAATAACGAACACAGCCTTATTTTCGAGACCTGAAATAAAAGCATTGTTAAGCTTTATATTCCATAACAAAGGCTAAACCCTAACACTGGAATTACTTTCCTATTTTCTTTAAGACGCAGCAACAACATTATAAACAAAACAAAGCATATACAGGCCGTAAGCCTTATCAACAATTTCATTTATCCATTGTTCTATTAAAACAAACAGTCGTATTATTGTTTCACGAAAACATTCACTCATCGATCGATAACCAATATAAACACAAAGGTTGTCAAAACATTGCCTATTCTCATATCATCAACGAGTTATAGATCGTGTTTTGTAGGCCAAGCCCAAATTGATGAAAAGACACAACTACAACGACTTTGGTTATAAACATTCTTCCAACTTGACAAAGCTCAAAAACTTAACCTACTGGATCTAATTTTCATAATCAAACATGGCGGTTGCCTTATGGGTTGAGGCATAGCCTCCCCATACATTTTTAAAGGTTTACAAAACCCTATCCCTACAAATTACAAAACTCTCTGAGTTAAAACAAAATTACACAGACATCACACCAGTCGGCCATCTTCTTCATCTACATAGGGTCTCAAGACAAATGCCGAGGCTTACCGGTTGGTATAGCGATTCCAGCCTTCAACGCCAGATTTGAGGAGCCATTGCATGGTTAAACCTGCATTAACATTTCAAAGTGGTTAAAACATTATCCCATAAGAAAGAATTCAGTATCAAAGTTTTTAACAAACGATAACACTCATATATGAACATTACAGTGAAGGAGTTCAACACATTACCTTTTCAAGTGTTAGCCTGGAGAAACAGTGAACACCATTACAGTTGCAACTGCAATGAAACCCTCCATTTGTCAAATGCTGGTATCATTGGAGCCAACCCCAATCTATTTTCTTAAACACGATAATACAGTATTGAGAAAGAGAGCAACCCTGGCGAGACCATGACCTTCCATTTCAAACCCTGTATCAAAATGGAGCAAACTCTCAACAAGTCGGGGTATCGAACCACCCAAAGACTAAATTCCAAAACTGTTAACGAGGTTTTCATCACTGTACAAGAATAGGAAAGAGAGCTCGGCTCTATTAAAACCTAGAGGTTGCAAGTTCAAGACTCAGGGATTACGCCTCCATAGGAAGAAAAACCTAGCTAAAATCCCTCAGTCTATCGCCCACGTAGAGCTTCTACAACCGAGAACAAAGACACAATAACTCATCGAATGCAGTGAGGGTAGGGTTTAACCAATCCATTGAAACCCTCACAAGATCAATGATGGAGATCACTGGTGAGGTTTACGAAATTGCAAACTGTCTATCACATTAATTGAAACATCATTGCCATAGCCAAGAAGGAGCCAACTTGGCAACACAAAACCCTTTCCAATTCTACAGCTCATCATACAGTGGTTACACCTTGGAAAATATCATGTGACCCAAGCTTATGTGCTATCCATGATAGACTTCTACTTCTCTTGTTAGTTGTGTACATTCAATGCACAGGAGATATTACCTCCGCCAACCTGTAATGCACATTAACGTTCACATCAAAGAATTAATACAATAGGGTTACGATTATGGTAAGGTCGGGACTCATCACCCTTGTAGCATTTAGTTAAGGGTTGGAAGTATTACATAAGCCACGTAGAATGCACATAATTCACTATAGTTCTCACCAAGACTATAGTTAAGGCCACGAAGTTACACACACAAATATTATAAAGTTATTATATACATAATACTTGGTTAGTATTTTGAATACTTTGCATTTAATCCATAATGCTTGTATATAGTTTGTAATAACTTGTATCTATTGCATGTTGCATGTTATCAAATAGATAGCATAGTATCCCATGGTGTTCATATTAACATACTACTACACAATGCACATTGTTTGGACATAGATAATAGGGTTTGCACATAACTCATATTATTTACAAACTGGTCATCAAGATTCAAAGAGTGTAGTATAAAAATAGAAATCATAATGCGCATATAGTATCACATAAGTACCACATAGGTTATTACAAGGTACACCACTCACATTATATAAATGTGATAGTGGTTAAAAATGTCAACAAACTCTATTTTTGCAAGGATTGGATAGTAATCCTGTAAACACTTTAAACAGACCATAGAGACATACATTATGAACGAGTTTAGACATACACTTACACACCTTATGATGTATGATTAAAGAGAAACATTTCATACTAACACTATCATCGCAAGTCATAAAACAAGTTAACAAACAATGGTACTTAGAATCTTTACGAATTACCATGAAGGTAGAAGGTAGGCTGTTACATATAGAAAACATGATGGAAACCAAATAAATATGGGTACAACACTGCGATACGAACATTATAGATCTTCTTTGATAAACTGTTGATTACTTTTCACAACTTGAATCTCTTACCTATAAATCTATCACAAGTACGAATTCACATACTTTAGCACGAATGCTAAGTAAGCCTCGGGGCGTCTGTAGGACCTGTTCATCAATCAAACAAAAGTACATTAGTCAAACAATGGTATCAACATTCATAAACAACGACACTAGAGATGTGTAGCAGCACAACTAAATATGGATAACATCAAGACTTAAGTAGAAATCTGTTTGTCGCAAAACCTTACTTGATAAACCAGCATGGCATTTAGTACAGCAAGATAACATTTCATGCATTGTTCTATTTCCGCATTCATTAAATAAGAAATAAATGTCAAGTAGAAAAGGTTTAAATTTTTGTGACTTTTCCGGGATGTTACATGTGGTATCATAGCACAAGTTCAAACTCTAGGCTTGATTGAGGCTCATGCGTGTTCGGATATCCACATCATCTTTTTCAGGATCTTGCATGCAATTAGGGTTTGCATGCAAATTCTAGGGTTTGCATGCACCTGCATGCACTTGCATGCATCCCAGTCACCAGTTTGATGCCTCTAGCACCTTAGCCACCTATTTCTAGCACCCGGGCGCCACTTACTTCAGAGTTTTAGCCCTCCTAGGATGAAAGGCGCCCACTTCTCACCTACTGCCAGAGAAGGGCGCACTTGTTCACCTACCACTGCAGTTCCACTTCAGTTACACTCAGTTAGCTCCGATTCTCCCTGATTTGAGGCTAGTTTCACTCCTGATTGACTGTTTCACTTCCGTTGGACCTCCAGATTGACTAGATGACCTGTTCTCACTTCAGTTAGCCTCCCATGCGCCTCCACTGAGCCTCCTTCCCTTAATCAGTGCTACACACTTCAGTTACACTTGTTACACTCAGTTAGACTCAGATTGACACCTGGATGACTGGTTCTTGTGCATTGATGACCACTACTGATTGATGATGAGGACTCCTAGTTGGAGTCAAGCTACTCCATTCAGTGATTCGAATGACCTCCTTAGGCAATTCTAATTGCTCAGTCATTGTGATAGTTTGTATTGTAATTCATTCACCCTTTCTGGGATATTGAGCACTGCTGCATGTTTTGCACAGTTTTGCACCATATTTTCTATATTCATCTGTTGTGATTGATTTACTTGTTCATTATATCTGCTGTGACTAATTTTACAATGCGTGCAAATAGAAAAATAAATTAGAAAGTTTATGTTTACTAACTTTTTTGTTTTAATTTTATTTTTGCACATAATAGAGAACAGATCGCCTCGTAATGAACGTATTAATCATAATAACATTGAACAAATTTATGTTGAGTTAAACAACTAGTCTTCTGAAATTTTATGCATGGTACAGGATTTAAAATCTGAGTTGAAAGTTGTTAAAGAAGAAAATGAATGGATCCTAAAGGCATAGGAAGAGTTACAATAGAATTTAAAAGGAAACTGTCACAGTGATGAAAGAGGTAGAAAATTAGAATTTAGAGTTGATTCTGAAATAATGTCTCACCAACATAAGCATAAGAAAACACAAAACGATAAAAGGAATAGTTAATCATCTTCTAAGTCTGATTCAAGTAATGATGATGTAAATTATGACAGCAGTAACAATGAGTGCTTCTCTAAAAAGAGAAAGCATAAGCATCATGAACAGATTACCAGTGAATTTAAAAAGATTAAGCCACCTACTTTTAATGGCGAAAGTGAGAAGGGTGAGACAGCAGAAGCTTGGCTGTCTGGAATGAAGAAGTACTTTAATATTTATGACTACTCTTCTCAACTGAAAGCCAAGATGGATATTTACAATCTGACTGAAAAGGCAGATATCTGGTGGTAGGATCTTAAAAGAATTAAGAGTATAAAAGAAAAAGAAGTAACTTGGACTATGTTTAAAAGTTTGTTTAAAAATAAGTTCTTGTCTGAACAGTATTTTGAGGATAAATTGAAGGAGTTTTACGATTTAAAGTTGGGTACTATGAACATGAAAGAACTATGTAGCAAGTTCCTTAGCTTGCTAAGGTACGTACCCTACATGGTTGAGGAAAAGCCTAAAGTGCAAAGGTTTCTCAGTTGTTTACCGTTTAATATAAAATATCGTATTGAGTATGATAATCTTTCCACTTTGGAAGAGGCCATGAGGAAGGCAAATTTTTGTTTTGACCAAAACAAAAAAGAGAAGGAACAACTGGCTGGAAGAACAGTAAGACTAATCAGTATGACTATAAAAAGAAGAATATTAATTAGAATGTTGGAGGTTTTAAGAAAAATTTTAATAACATAATTTTTCCTAATAATTATCGAAATAATACATCTCAGAACACTACTGCTGCAAGAAATGTACCTAATAATAATAATCACATCAATAATAATAACAATAACAATAGGTATGCTGAACAGAAAGGACCCATAAAGTGCTATGTGTAGTGCCCCTAGACTTGTGTAGACATTGAGGGCACCTGCTGAGTGACCCGGCTGATTGAAACATTAATTAAATAACCTTTTGACCTTATTTTTTTTGAGTATGTGTATCTGAACTGTTGAGGTAAATGAATAATTGCATTTGTTAAACGATTAGCTATGACTATGGAAAATTATGTTGATGGATAATGCTTAACGACTAGCTGTATGGTGATTATGTATTTGGCGACGAAATGTATATTTGATAAGATGAATGAGTAGTTTGAATAAATCATAAATGTTTAACAATGCTAGAGTTAGAAACCAGATGATGATTGTTGAGAACAGTGCTACTAATAATTTGTTGCGAGGAGTGTGTGTAGAAACAAGTGAGACGGTTCACCAACGAACACACAAAGGAACATGGAGGGTCGTAGAGTACGGGTAAATCACACACAGGGGAAGCGACGACGATGTCAACTTCCGACAAGAATACCACGCATGAGCAGATAAGCATTGATCCGCTTGCTCAAGAGGAATGCGTGAGGACGTACGAGGTGGGCCACGACGGAGCTGGTCACGTACGAGTTGAGGGGCGCGCAGTGAGAATGGACTCACTCATCAGCGCCATTAGTCCCTAGATAGCATGTAGACGTAGGATGGATGGTAACGATTCCTAAAATCCCTACAAGAGTTCCCGCAAGTCAAAACGGAAAGATGGTGGCAGAAGGGCCCAACGATGCGGTACCCTATCAAGAACGGAAAGAATGGACGCAAGGACCCAACGAGGTGGTACCATGCCAAGGAATGGAAACCATGGATGATTGGACCCGATGGAGTGGTGCCATGTCAGGGGATTAAAAAATTAAGGAACCAGGAGCCGAACAATGCGGCACCATGATCCTAGTGAGTTTGATTGTTAAATTAAACTGCATAAAAACTTAGGAGAATAACTCTAGATTATTACTTAGCAAATGCATAACAATAGCTTAGACATTTGCACATGAATAGTTATTTTGTTGAGCATTTAAATTAATAGAAATTATTATTTAGGAGCAAAATAGATTAGACACCTAGTCAACTAAAAGCTAGGAGTTGATTAAAATATCTGGGGGACAAACTAGAGCAAACTTAGGGATGTAGGTGCACTTCCCAGAGAAACTGACACTTGGATGGGTGAGTGTTTTAATTAAATAAATAATTAAAAATATTTAATTATGCATGAAGCGACATGTGTCGCAGGATATTTCCCTTTATAAGGAAGGCTTAAGGAATGGGTAAGGGGCCCATAATTTGGACGATTGTCGTAATTTTCGAATACCTCAAAGACTTGCTGCTATCTAAGGGTTTGGCTTAGAAATCCTGGTGGGAAGGGAAGCCCAAGCTGAATTTCTGAAATGCTTGTGTGAGCTCTATGACCCAAAGCTCAGGGAAGGCCATGCGACTGAAAGCATGAGCCTATGGTTGGGTGGCGAAGCTAACGGTTGCTTCGCCTATGGTTAAATGAGCTTTGCTGGAGGGGTCCTATGGAAGACGCAAACAACAATGGACCAGCTGGATCGGGTTGACAGGTTAAGGTTTGCTTATTTTTGTTAAGTTATTCACTCTTTGATTTTATTTTTCCAATAACTATAATAGCTAATTTGTTTGTATGAATTTTTTAAAGTTTCAGGTTCAGTTCAAGGGGACCCTAAAGGAGGGGTCCTACATTTGGTATCAGAGCCGGTCGAGCCTTGAGGGAACCAGACTCAGGGGTTGTCGGCACCATCATTGAGTAAGGATTGATCTCGACCAAACGGTACTTCAACACATTCATCACTGTGCAGCTGATCGTCGAAAACAGGTTCAATTATTTAGTTCATTTATCTTGTTGAAATTCGTATGGCATAATAGGTGAATAGGAGTGCACCGATTTATCTGCTAAATTCGTTTGACTAGAATAAACAGATCGAGATCTCTAGTGATTAATTTTTTTTTCTCCTCTCGAAAATCGTGCTTGGATTTCCGAGTAGTCTTATTATCTAAACTCTGTTTGTAAAGTTTCCAGAATGGATTGACATTTCCAGGTTTTATTAAATAGGTTGATCTCTATGTGTTGATGAATTAATACTCTGTTTGCAAAATTTCTAGAAATGAATGATGTTTCCAGGTTTAAATTGATCTCTCTACATTACTCTGTTTTAGAATGCATTTAGAAAAAAAGAAAAAGAAAAAAATTCTGTGAATGATGTTGAGGAATTGAGCTCATTAGTGGAGAGCCGATCCACTTGTTCGGGAATCTAGAAACTCTTTTTTTTGAAAGGGCTTATAGTTATAGAACCCCGCAAAAAAACGTCGACAAATCGAACTCAATGCCTGAGTACCGATCTGGCATTTGAACCTGTGTTAATGGCACATACAATTATGTAATGCGAGGAATGCAAAAGAAAAGAAAAAGGAAATCGAACTCAATGATTGAGTACCGATCCATTATTGGTTCAATTTTTAACCCTGTTTTAAATTCATATACAATTATTTTAATTTTGAGATTGCAAAGAAGAAATTGAATTCGATAGGTATGCATCGATCCTCTGCGATATCTCTGTGTAAACTTATAACCGCGATTAGATCTCAAATTTAGTCCTGTTTGCATGGGTAAATCCAATGATGGCTGCCATTGTATTTCAACTCTGTCTGTCTTATTTGCATTTGTTATAGATCCGTCCATTGCTTACCACTAATGGTGATACACCTTCAAACTTCAAACTCGGTCAATCCGGTATGCATAGTTATGGATACAACAACTGCTTATCACCCAATTCCATCTCTACCTCTATCTTATACTCTGTGCATTTGATCACACTCAATGTTTCTAGAATTCAAGCTAAACCGTATTTTAATCCTTTTAAGACTCCTGTGAACCTATTCGAAATCAAATGGTGTATTGTTATTTAATTTCTCTGAGTTTTAATTTTTGAATTGGGAAGTGATCTGCGTTTCCGGGCTGAGGCGAATTGTAACACCGATCTTACATTCTTGTGCATCTTGAATTTAAATTGCAACTCTGCCTATCCAATTTCTAATCTCTGTGGTTAATTCAAAATGATCGGCATTTTCTTCCAGATCCATAATAATGGCAGCATATTGCTTACTTAAATGATCTTTGTTTGTCTATTGGAATCGCATTGGCATATCCAGATTCATAAAAACAATTGCTTATTAATTATTTTAAAAATTACTGTGTTATATTCTCCCAATTGAAAGGGCATTTCTGGAATCCTTGAACATGATTGTAACTTGACCTAAAACCTCTATGTTCTTGATTTCGAATGGGGAAGCGTTGATGATACTGTTCTTTAAAATTCTCTGTGTTTTAATTTTGGAATTGGAAGGCATTTGATGGCACTGTTCTTTTAAATTCTCTGAGCATCGATCATCTATTGACATTTCCAAATTACGGATTCTCGAGGAGGCGTTGGGATATTGGATCTGAACTTCCATAAAATTTTAACTCTGTGTTTGCGTTTTCTATTTGTACTCTTGATTCAGAATCCAACCTCATGATTGTGATCTTTAAAAAAATAAAAAAAAATTCCTGTGTTTAAATCTCGAATTGGAAAGACGTTATTTTGGCAGATTAATTCTTTAAAAAAAAAAACCTCTGCGTTTTATCCAGAATTTGAAAGGGCGTCTTATGGAATTGTATTTCTTTTTCTGAATCTCTGCGTGTACTCTCGAATTGGATGGGCGACTCCCAGATCCATAACGGTGATGGCGTATTACTTCATGAAATATCTGTGCACATTCCAAATTCATAAACAAATGATGGCATATTGATCCTTTAATTTCTGTGTGTTTCCTAACTTCAAAGTGGAAAAGGCATTGAAGGGTATTTTCCTATGTTAAATTTTTTTATCTAAAAAGACGTTTCCAGATCTGCTATTTGCTAGCATGTCATTCAATTTAAAATCCTCTGCTTTTAATTACCCTAAACTCCGTTTACAGTTGTGCAAAGTAATCTCTATATAGTTATAGAATACAAGCTTTAAATCGAACCGACGGTGTCTTAGTAATATTCTGGGATTCTAACTTATGAAGGCTTAAGATTGAATCGAAAATCCTCTACTTCTGGTCACCCTAAACCCTCTTTGCAATCGTGCATAAGATCCGTTCCAATCTCCTCAGCTCCCACGAATCGGAGTCCATGCTTTTCTGTCATAGTCACTGGAATGGTTACAGTTAATCATCGAGGATCCACTAATCATACCGATCTTAGGAGATGGGATGATCCTACGATTTGAATTCACAGCATTATTGCGAAATGTTTAAATTCACCTTCATATCTTATGTAAGGATTCCGATCTCAGTACATGACTACATTCTTCCCGGAACTGTTTGGCGTTTTCCAAAATCTCTTAAAAACGACCTGTTCTTGATTTTAAAGATATGCGAGGATCTATTTTTTGACACTTCCAGAATTTCTTAAAAACGATTTGTTTCCAACCTTAAAAGCTCTGTATTCTATTTATTCAAATGGGAATGCATTTCCAGATCAAATATCATGATGGTGGATTGCTGTTAAAATCTATGTATTCTATTTATTCAAATGGGAAATGTGTTCCCAGATCAATTATCGTGATGGTGAATTGCTTGTCAAGAATTGAACTCTGTTTACTCTTTTAATAAAATCGAAATCCCTGAATGGTTTAAACGCCCGGATCATGGAAGATTATTTCTGCTCTATGTATTCTTTTATTCGGAATTGGTCAATTATTTATTTAGTATATATTCAGATTTACGCATGACTCGGAATTATATTAGCTTATATATTCCTATTATGTGCAATCCACTGCTGAGAAAATCCTTTATAGCTCCCTGTCGATGATATTATTCCAGACGAATAACCCAATCGATAGTATCTTCTCTGTTTCTTTTAGTGTACCGTTCTACCACCTGGCTTTACATTATATGAATTCAATTCTGAGGACATTGAGTTTACATTCTTCCTTAGATTACTGTAAAATTACATATCAGAACTCTTTATTCGCAAATCCTTACCATGCGTTATTCACTGAACTGTACACTCCCGATTTTGGCCGTTTCAGTACTATAGGGTAACCTTTAACTAAGTCGCAGACCCGTTACCTCATTCTGTGACAGTGAGTTCTGGTTCCAACACCTGGACGGTTATCCTATGACTCAATGTCCAGTTAATACATTGGCGTGAGATGTGGAAAGACCACAGATCTCGGTGACTCCAAGTTCATACTTGGCTACGCTTGGAGGATGCCTCGTAGCAGTCATGCAGAGTCGCTGTTACGCTGTATTAAAAACCTTGTTCTTGGTAACCTAATCCGATCAACTAAATCTTGTGATCTCTCGGCTAAACCAAGCATCCAACCCTACTGAACGTTGGATGGCGATTTCCTGTGAGGTAGATGGAGGCCAAACCGGATCTAGGTTGACAACTGTCCTTCATTACAATCGTAACCCGAAACCGCCCACTCCTGTAGGTTCTCAATAGGTGACACCCAATTCTCGGATCCTAGTTAGGCAGATCCATGTCCCTCATTCTTCTGGCGATAGCACTTACCACGGGCTCTGCTCCACGCATGAGCATTGGAGTTTTAGTGAGCTGTGTGGAGATAGATCTTTTAAAACCGTCATATCATAATTTAAGTGATTAACTAATACCCTTGATAAGTCATGTTTGGAATAATCATTCGTCATTAAATGGAATTCCATTATATTGTGTAATTATTTATGAAGGAAGACTAGATATATCATTCCGTAGTATGCATTAATTAGAATCTATTTATAAAGAAAATGGTGGTAAAGATAGATAATTGATTATGCATTTAGGTGTTAAATAACATCCATTATTATAAAATTGGTGCTAAAAAGGGACATTTGATTATGTTTTTATGTATCAAATAGAATCTATTCATTTGTTATGAAAATGGTGGAGGGAATAGAGATTCCATTTCATATTTTAAGCATTTGGTAGAATTCACTTCAGTATTATGGTTGAGAAAGTAGAGATTGCCTTTTATATCTTATGCATCAAATTTTGTGTTTATGCATTAATTAGAATTTATTCTATTATTATGGAAAGGGTTGGGAAAGTAGATGTTTCATTTTGTAATCATGCACCAAATTTAGAATTCATCTTATTGTCATAGAATACAATTGTATTGTGGTTAATTATATAAATATGATGAATTATGAAAAGGGAGAATTATATATAGAGATGACTATTAAAAATAAAAAATAAAAAAAAATAATGACAAATCCTACATTGTCGAGCCCTACATTTGGTCTTTATAACATTGAATACCTCTACGTTGGGATACATGGTACCTATATATATGTCCTATTATAGTTGCATGAAGTGTTATGAAGTAGGAGGAAGCATACATAAGCCTGTACTTGTAAGTTATATGTAGTGTTAGGAAGTTGGAATATCCATTTAGATATTTTAGGCCCAAAGGAAACTATATAGTTTACCATTCTAAGAAGGATTTTATACACATCATGGCAATCCCTAGGTCTAATGAAAATACTAATGTAGAAAGGTGTAATTATCATATGAGTATGAGGTTCTACCAAGGGTATACGTGTCATATTAAAGAAATGATATATACTGGTTGTATAAAAGAAGTGGTATAAGTCATATTAAGGGGGTTAAGGGTGAACATAATAGTGGCATCATGGAAGGGGAGCATATGTATATTTATACCAAAGGATAACTAGACTAAGCATGATTGGATGTTCAATATAGTTGACTTATCATTGAAATGGAGGCACAATTAAGGGACAAAAGTAATACGAATGTAAAAAACATAAGGTAGGGATGATAAATTATTTGGAATGGGATATAAGGAAATCAATACATCACTTATTTTTTTAAAAGCAACACAAATAGTATTCTTAATAGGAATCACGATGAATTAAGGAGGGTAATATGAGATTAATCATATAAGCAATTGTAAAACCGAGTTTTGTTGTCAAACTTTGATGGTCATCTTTATATTTACTAATGGACATAGGAAGAAGGCATTACATATTTAGTTTTTTTTATCTTGTGATTTCTCAATTAGGAAAGACCACTGAAGGGGCCAAACGATGACGATTTTAGTAAAATGATGTATGAATTTGATAAACGCAATGAACTAAATGTAATGAAGCTAGCCAAAGGACATGGAAAAACCTTGATGAAAAGTGGAATAACCCTAGATATGGAATACAATACTTAGCGTGACTTGATGAGTTTGTCGAAGTGGTCATATGGAAATGGAAATGATGTAATGAGGTAGGAATGTGATAAGCTCATTGACTTGGACATGATGTTAATAATGAAAGGACTAAGTGATAAATTCAGATACGTTCGACTGAGCCACTAAGTCTCAATGCCTCGAATCCTATCATACTAAAAACCTTTAGGGATTTGGAAGTAGTCTTTTGGGAATTGGATTTTGGAATATTTCGTAGTTGCTCTTGATTTGTTAATTCATGATTATAACTTACCCATTTGTATTCTAAGGAAGATTGTATAATCTTTACTTCCTCGTCTTGGAGGAAAGGACATCCATTAGATTTGAAATCTCATTCAGATTTGTTATGCAAAAAGATGATTGGATAACTAAGGTGTGGCTTTTGATGCAATATAACTTGTGGTTAGATCAGATACCATGAGTCTTTGAAGATGAATAGGAGATATAGTCCAAATCTAAGTAGAGAATGACAGTTATTAAAAGAATTATTAAAATTGCATTACGTAAGTCTTATGATTGAAATTCCTGAGGAGGTATTGGAACCGTGTTGGATGAACAAATTATTAGAACCACTTGTGCTTATAGCTATCATTGTTAAAAAAAAAAAAAGAAAAAAAAAAGAATAGAATGACAGAAGATGAGAATAGAAATTAAGATAAGGCAAGTACAAGAACACAAATTAACTTCGGGACAAAGTTCTATTTAAGTAGGGGTGTATGTAGTGCCCCTAGACTTGTGTAGACATTGAGGGCACCTGCTGAGTGACCCGGCTGATTGAAACATTAATTAAATAACCTTTTGACCTTATTTTTTTTGAGTATGTGTATCTGAACTGGTGAGGTAAATGAATAATTGCATATGTTAAACGATTAGCTATGACTATGGAAAATTATGTTGATGGATAATGCTTAACAACTAGCTGTATGGTGATTATGTATTTGGCGACGAAATGTATATTTGATAAGATGAATGAGCAGTTTGAATAAATCATAAATGTTTCACAACGCTAGAGTTAGAAACCAGATGATGATTGTTGAGAACAATGCTACTAATAATTTGTTGTGAGAAGTGTGTGTAGAAACAAGTGAGACGGTTCACCAACGGACACACAAAGGAACATGGAGGGTCGTAGAGTACGGGTAAATCACACACAGGGGAAGCGACGACGATGTCAACTTCCGACAAGAATACCACGCATGAGCAGATAAGCATTGATTCGCTTGCTCAAGAGGAATGCGTGAGGACGTACGAGGTGGGCCACGACGGAGCTGGTCACGTACGAGTTGAGGGGCGCACAGTGAGAACGGACTCACTCCTCAGCGCCATTAGTCCCTAGATAGCATGTAGACGGAGGATGGATGGTAACGATTCCTAAAATCCCTACGAGATTTCCCGCAAGTCAAAACGGAAAGATGGTGGCAGAAGGGCCCAACGATGCGGTACCCTGTCAAGAACGGAAAGAATGGACGCAAGGACCCAACGAGGTGGTACCATGCCAAGGAATGGAAACCATGGATGATTGGACCCGACGGAGTGGTGCCATGTCAGGGGATTGAAAAATTAAGGAACCAGGAGCCGAATGACGCGGCACCATGATCCTAGTGAGTTTGATTGTTAAATTAAACTGCATAAACACTTAGGAGAATAACTCTAGATTATTACTTAGCAAATGCATAACAATAGCTTAGACATTTGCACATGAATAGTTATTTTGTTGAGCATTTAAATTAATAGAAATTATTATTTAGGAGCAAAATAGATTAGACACCTAGTCAACTAAAATCTAGGAGTTGATTAAAATATCTGGGGGACAAACTAGAGCAAACTTAGGGATGTAGGTGCACTTCCCAGAGAAACTGACACTTGGATGGGTGAGTGTTTTAATTAAATAAATAATTAAAAATATTTAATTATGCATGAAGCGACATGTGTCGCAGGAGATTTCCCTTTATAAGGAAGGCTTAAGGAATGGGTAAGGGGCCCATAATTTGGACGATTGTCGTAATTTTCGAATACCTCAAAGACTTGCTGCTATCTAAGGGTTTGGCTTAGAAATCCTGGTGGGAAGGGAAGCCCAAGCTGAATTTCTGAAATACTTGTGTGAGCTCTACGACCCAAAGCTCGGGGGAGGCCATGCGACTGAAAGCATGAGCCTATGGTTGGGTGGCGAAGCTAACAGTTGCTTCGCCTATGGTTAAACGAGCTTTGCTGGAGGGGTCCTATGGAAGACGCAAACAATAATGGACCAGCTGGATCGGGTTGATAGGTTAAGGTTTGCTTATTTTTGTTAAGTTATTCACTCTTTTATTTTATTTTTCCAATAACTATAATAGCTAATTTGTTTGTATGAAGTTTTTAAAGTTTCAGGTTCAGTTCAAGGGGACCCTAAAGGAGGGGTCCTACACTATGAATGTGGCAGACCACACAAGAGAGCAGATTGCCCATGCAACAAGAGGACAGTCAACAACATACATACTATGCAAGCAAAACCTACAGTTGGAGATATCGCAAGAGAAATGCCCAGGATAAATGTAGCATTGGAGAACCGTCAAGTTGACCATCAAACATCCATGGTCGAAATTGAAGGTACGATACAAAACAAGTCTATTTCTATTTTGATAGATCCTGGTGCAAATTTAAGTTATATTTCACCTACTTTAGTAAACTGTTGCAAGCTAAAAACAGAGAAATTTAATAATGCATGGTTAGTTCAGCTTGCAACAGGAACTAAAAGAAAGGTTACAGATTATGTTCAGAATTGTGAAGTATTTTTAAATCAATTGAAAATGCAAGTTAATCTGAATGTTTTACCCTTAGGTTCATATGATCTGTTAATTGGCATGGATTGTCTTGAACATCATAGAGTTATATTGAATTGTTATGATAAATCTTTTACTTGTATAAATAATGAAAATAATTCAGAAACAGTAAAAGGAATTCATAGGCAGATTTATGCCTTACAAGTGAAGAGAGCTGCTAGAAAAGGTTGTAAATTGTTTGCTGTTAATGTTGTTAATGATGAATGTACATCTAAAGAAGACAAGTTAAAACTCGAGGATATTCTCATCCTTAGAGACTTTTCTGATGTATTCTCAGAAGAAATTCCAGGACTACCTCTGAAAAGAGAACTTGACTCTTCACCATTGAGTTAGTACCCGGTGCGGTACCAAACTCAAAGGCCCCCTATAGGATGAATATTCTGGATTTAAATGAGTTAAAGTATCAGTTAAAAGAATTAATAGATAAAAACTACATACGGCCTAGTGTGTCCCCTTGGGGAGCACTAGTAATTTTTGTTAAAAAGAAGGACTGTACCATGCGTTTGAGCATTGATTACCGTCAGATTAATAAAATGATTAAGAACCAGTATCCCTTGCCCCGCATAGATGATCTATTTGATCAAGTATGCAAAGCAGAGATATTCACTAAAATTGATCTAAGGTTGGGTTATCATCAAGTTCGGATAAAAGATGAGGACATATTCAAAACTGCATTCAGAACACGTTATGGACACTACGAGTTCGTAGTTATGCCTTTTGGGCTAACTAACGCACCGGTAGTGTTCATGTGTTTAATGAACAATGTTTTGCATAAATATTTGGATAAGCTCATAGTGGTATTCATTGATGATATCCTGATTTACTCAAAAACTAAAGAAAAGCATGACGAACATCTAAAAATCATTTTACAAGTACTTAGATATCACCAGCTTTACGCTAAGTTCAGTAAGTGTGATTTCTATAAAGATAAAATTCAGTATTTCGGACATATAATTTCAAAAGATGGTATTTTTGTTGATCCTGATAAAATTAAAGCAATTAATGAATGGCCTATCCCAAAAGATGTAACTGATGTACGGTCATTCACGGGAATAACGGGGTATAATAAAAAGTTTATTGAAGGGTTCTGTAGAATTGCTAACCCCATCAGTTCTTTGCAGACGAAAGGGAAGAAATTCATATGGGATCAAAAGTGTCAAGATAGTTTTAATAAGTTAAAAGAATTGTTAACCACTGCACCCATCTTAAAAATTGTAGATCCTAATAAGGATTTCGTCGTATGCACGGATGCATGCAACAAAGGACTTGGAGGGGTTTTAAGTCAAGAAGGTCATGCAATTTCTTTTGAGTCAAGGAAGTTAAAAATACATGAAAATAATTATTCTACTTATGATCTTGAGTTGGCAGCCGTGATACATGCTTTGAAAATGTGGTGCCATCACTTGATCGGAAGAAAATTTATCTTAATGACTCATAATAAGGGATTAAAGTATCTTTTGGATCAAACAAATCTTAACGCAAGGCAAGCTAGGTGGTTAGCTTTCCTTAATGAGTACGATTTTGAGATCCATCACATTAATGGAAAGGAAAATAAGGTTGTTTATGCATTGCGCACAAATGCTAGATTAAGTTTAGTGGTAGCAATCAGTACTTTTAAAACTAATTTGGAAAATCAGATCGAGGAAGGAATTAAGCAAGACGAAAATTACCAAAAATTACATGATAAAGTGGCTGAAAATTCATCTAAAAATGTTATAACAAATTACAGTATTAATGAAAAAGGCTTCTTAACTTACAAAAACAAAATTTATGTGCCTAATTTTTCCAAGGTTAAGTTGCTGATTTTAGATGAAGTTCACAAGAGTCCTTATTCAGGACATCCTGGTTATTAGAAAATGATAACTATGTTAAGAAATGAGTACTTTTAGCCTAACATGAAGAGTGAAGTTGTTGAATATATAGCTAGATGCTTTGACTGTCAAACTATTAAAGCTGAACATCAACATCCAGCTAGGCTATTGCAGCCCTTACCAATTCCAGAATCGAAATGGGAAATCATAAGCATTGACTTTATTACAGGTTTTCCTAAAAATCAGAAGCAGAATGACTCAATTATGGTTGTTGTTGATAAACTTAGCAAAGCTGCTCATTTTATTCCTATTAAAACTATTTTCAAGGCTTCTAACATTGCAGATATTTTCATGAAGCAAATTTTTTGCTTGCATGGAATTCCAAAGGTAATTATTTCAGACCGAGACTCTAAGTTCACTGGTAACTTTTGGACAACACTGTTTAAAGGATTAAATACTAATTTAAATTTCAGCACTTCTTTCCACCCACAAACTGATGGTCAAACAGAAAGAGTAAATCAGATTTTGGAAAATATGTTAAAGATAAACCATCTAAATGGGAGGATTACTTGCACTTAGCAGAATTTGCCTACAATAATAATTATCAAGCATCTGCTAAGTTAAGTCCATTTGAAATTTTGTATGGAAGAAATTGTTGTACTCCAATTTCATGGGATAATCCTGTAAACAGATTGATGTTAGGACCAAATCTATTGAATGAAATGGAACTAACCGTGAAACAGGTTCAAGGTAACTTAAAAGTTTCCCAAGCTCGGCAGAAAAGCTATGCTGATTTAAAATGCACAGAAAGAGAATTTCAAGTAGGAGAGCATGTTTTCATAAAGGTAAAGCCCAAGAAAAGTTCTTTGAAGCTTGGGAGTTGTCCTAAATTAGCACCAAGGTATTGTGGACCATTCAAAATACTATCAAGGATAGTAGTTGTTGCATATCAATTGGCATTGCCATACAATTTAAAAATCCACAATGTTTTGTACGTTTCTGTTTTAAAGAAGTATGTGCACGATGCTACTCATGTGTTGAATTGGAATGACATATAGGTGGAACCCGAAGGAGATTTTCAGGTAGAGCTGGACTGTATTCTAGACTGGAGAGAAATTATGCTTCGGAATTGCACCATAGGGTAGTTAAAGGTGCAATGGAAGCACCTTAGCCCTGATGAAGATACTTGGGAGTTGGAAAGTAATATGCGCGCAACATATCTAGTTATGTTCCATGAGCAACTTGATGATGAATAAGCAAAATTGAGGACCATGTCAAGCTTAAGAGGGGGTGTTTGTAACATACCCTTTAAGCTGGAAAACATTTTGTGTTAACAAACATTATGATACCTTTTATTGTAAAGTTTATTTTGGACAGGTGTCCAAGGATGACTGTAATTTGCACAATATACTATTATTTAATAAATAAAATAGGAGACAAACACCTAACAAGACTATTGAAAGAGTGGTTACTAATCCACTAGGTGGAATGGAATCTGGGGTAGAAGGAAATGGACAAGTGGCAACATAATGATGCAACCAATTAGCTATTGGTATGGGACAACTCCCTTGAAATGTGGTCATAGTGCCTTGAAAGGTGGGACTGGAGATTGAGGCTCATTTATTCCAAACTAATCACTAAAATACCTAGGAAGTCTATATAATAGCCATCAAATTTTGAACTAAGGTTCATCACTTTTCTTGATGAGGAAATTTACCTTGGGGTTTTGCTGTGTTTGCACCCAAGAGATTTGATGAGGGTATATGTTGTTGTTGATCATGTTGTGAGTCTGCCAAACTCTTATTGAGTTCAGGAGGTTGATGCTGAGTGGAGAAGGCATTTTTTCAGGAGGTTGATACAGAGTGGAGAAGGTATTTTTGAGTGCCTTGCTTCTACACAGATTCCACCCACTTACTGGATCAATAATCAGGCTCAAGGGTTCATTAAAAGTCAGCAGTTGAGCTACTTCTTTTGGAGCAGGTTGAGAGGAACATGCCTCCTTGGGTGTTTTTCGGCTTATCATCTTTTATAGGTTTTATTGTCTTATCTGTTTTTATTTACAAGATTTGTTATTTATTTCTGTGTATTTTAAAGTTTTGTTTTCTACTAAGTTTTTACTGTTTATTTCATCAAGTCATTTCAGTTATTCTGAATATTTTAATGATTCTGTATAAATCGAAATGATTGAATAAATGATCTCTGCATTTTTCCCCATGCAAAAAGTAACAACATCGTACTCTAGTACAGAGATAGATTAAAAATAGATAAAGTCTGATAGGCAAATAGCCATGTGAATGAGAAGATTAAATTATATAAATCTGTCAAGTTTCTACCTTCTATTTAATTCCTGCATTTACATTCCAGTACTCTAATTATTAACTATTTTTAATTAGTTGTATTTATTTATTATATACAATATTTCTGTTTATAAATGTCTCAGTGTTTTCAAAATAATTATGTTTCTGTTTCAATAGTATAGGATTTATTTATCCATACTTAGCAGTAAAAATGTTCTTGTTTACACTAGGATAAATAAAGATTTACTTTCAAATATAGCAGAATGATATTCTTCTACAGACATCAAGTATTTCCTTTTATTTCATGCTCACATTCATACATTTATTTTATCATATATTCACACAGTGAAAATCAAGGTATTTGTTATTTCTGCCAAAACCCGAAACAGAGTTATCAATCACTAGTTATAGTAAACATTTCCAAATAAAATAATGAACATAGGCTTATTGCCGAGACCTGAAATAAAAGCATTGTTAAGCTTTATATTCTATAACAAAGGATAAACCCTAACAATGGAATTATTTTCCTATTTTCTTTAAGACGTATCAACAACATTATAAACAAAACGAAGCATATACAGGCCATAAGCCTTATCAACAATTTCATTTATCCATTGTTCTATTAAAACAAACAGTCGTATTATTGTTTAAAAAAACATTCACTCATTGATCGATAACCAAGATAAACACAAAGGTTGTCAAAACATTTCTTATTCTCATATCATCGATGAGTTACATATCGTGTTTTGTAGGCCAAGCCCAAATCGACGAAAATACACAACTACAACGACTTGGGTTATAAACATTCTTCCAACTTGACAGAGCTCAAAAACGTAACCTACTGGATCTAATTTTCATAATCAAACATGGCAGTTGCCTTATGGGTTGAGGCATAGCCTCCCCATACATTTTTAAAGGTTTACAAAACCCTATCCCTACAAATTACAAAACTCTTTGAGTTAAAACAAAAACACATAGACATCACACGAGTCGGCCATCTTCTTCATCTACAAAGGGTCTCAAGACAAATGTCGAGGCTTACCGGTTGGTATAGCTATTCCAACCTTCAACGCTAGATTTGAGGAGCCATTGCATGGAACCTGCATTAACATTTAAAAGTGGTTAAAACATTATCCCATAAGAAAGAATTCAGTATAGAGGTTTTTAATAAATGATAACACTCATATATGAACATTACAGCGAAGGAATTCAACACATTACCTTTTCAAGTGTTATCCTGGAGCAACAGCGAACACCATTACAGTTGAAACTACAAAGAAACCCTCCATTCGTCAACTACAGGTATCACTAGAGCCAACCCCAAACTATTTTCTTAAACACGATAATACAGTATTGAGAAAGAGAGCAACCCTGGCGAGACCATGACCTTTCATTTCAAACTCTGTATCAAAATGGAGCAAACTCTCGAACCACCCAAAGACTAAATTCCAAAACTGTTAATGAGGTTTTCATCATTGTACAAGAACATAAAAGAGAGCTTGGCTCTATTAAAACCCAGAGGTTATGAGTTCAAGACTCAGGGATTATGCCTCCACAAGAAGAACAACCTAGCTAAAATCCCTCACCCTGTCGGCCACGCAGAACTTCCACAACCGAGAACAAAGACACAATAACTCATTGAATGAAGCGAGGGTAGGGTTTAACCAACGCATTGAAACCCTCACAAGATCGACGGTGGAGATCACTGGTTAGGTTTACGAAATTACAAATTGTCTATCACATTAATTGAAACATCATTGCCATAGCCATGAAGGAGCCAACTTCGCAACACAAAACCCTTGTCAATTCTACAGCTCATCATACAGTGGTTACACCTTGGAAACTATCACCTGACCCAAGCTTATGTGCTATCCACGATAGACTTCCACTACTCTTGTTAGTTGTGTGTATTCAATGCACAAGAGATATTACCTCCGCCAACGTGTAATTCACATTAACATTCACATCAAAGAATTAATACAGTAGGGTTACGATTATGGAAAGGTCGGGACTCATCACCCTTGTAGCATTTAGTTAAGGGTTGGAAGTATTACATAGGCCACATAGAATGCACATAATTCACTATAGTTCTCACCAAGACTATATTTAAGGCCACGAAGTTACACACACAAATATTATAAAGTTATTATATACATAATACTTGGTTAGTATTTCGAATACTTTGCATTTAATCCATAATGCTTGTATGTAGTTTGTAATAACTTGTATCTTTTGCATGTTGCATGTTATCAAATAGATAGCATAGTATCCCATGGTGTTCATATTAACACACTACTACACAATGCACATTGTTTGCACATAGATAATAGGGTTTGCACATAACTCATATCATTTACAAAATGGTCATTAAGATTCAAAGAGTGTAGTATAGAAATAGAAATAAATAAATTTTCGGTAGTAACCTGTTATCCCCATAAATGACCATATGTCAGTTACGTCTTTAGGGACATGCCACTTGTTAATTGCTCTTATTTTATCTGGGTCGACAAAAATTCTGTCTTTAGATATTATGTGACCTAAGTACTGTATTTTATCTTTATAAAAGTCACATTTACTGAACTTAGCATAAAGTTGACGTTCTTGTAATATCCCTCCTTTATGCCCCACTATTTCTAAGTGAAATTGATTACTATATTGATTCCGTGGTGAGGAACTCAATGCCGAGGTGCCACCAGTGGACGTGGGAAAAGTGTATCATTTTTTTTTCTTCTAGGTTGTATGTTATAAATAGTAAATTTATAATAACACCACTGAAACGATGGACAAACAAATCTACTAAGGGGAGTAGCAGGGTGGTTGGAAGGCCATAAATGTATAGGTAGTTTTACATATCCCCTTAAGCTTAACGACAAAGGTTTGACAATATAGGGTTTGTCTATTCAGTGCTTAATGTAACTTGATACAAGGACCAGTCGCATCTAGTACATAAGCTTTATACTTATACAAAAAAAGAGTATCATATATGAAGTTATATTTATAGACTGGGCATATTATATAGGTTCAAATACGTCTCATTTATATATATATATATATATAAAAGTATGCACCACACGAATAAATACGAAGGAACAAAAGATGTAAATATCTTAGCAAAGGGGTATTTTGTGGTAGAATCGTACGTAGTGGCTAACATGTTGTTCTGTTGGTGATGACTCCCCACAACCGTGAGAGGGAGGCTGAAAGAGGACACGTTGAGATCCCATTTGTTGCATTGTATTACATGCGGCAGAAGATACTCTCTGTCAAGGGCGGATTCCCCAAAGTAGAGAGGTGCTTCGGAGTTTGTTTAAACTCGGTTTTTCGCTTGACGTGGGGGGAATGACCTGAAGCTTTTTCGGAATCATCTAGTTAGATAAAGGAAGGGGGTTTACAGTCTTAAGGATGGGGCATGGGACTCGAGGTGATTCTTGGAGAGAAAATCCTCCTTCGTCTTCTAGTTGCTGATGTTATAGCTCAGCGTAATGGTGGCATACGTCTGATAGGAGATATTCCTTCCTTGATGGGGTTTTAATCTGTAGATCTGAAGATATCGAGATCGGGCGCGGAATAGAATCAGAAGGTAGAATCAGAAGGGACAAGATCGAATTATGCCTCTGCATCCGAGCTCCGTGCACTATTCGGTGGAGGAGGATTCTCGAAAGACTCGAACTCTACAGGGTGAGTTTGTTGTTTCGCTGGACAGACTGAATTACGAAGACTAAATTGCGGAGGTAAGAGATCATGTATTCTTCTTTTGAGAGTGGTCTTCTTACAAGTATATCTATGCTAAAGTGTGTGTAAATTTTATACGTCAAGATCAGAGCCTTGTCGCCATTGAAACATGCTTGTATGAGTAGGATCTCTTAGTAGATCTACGCTAAAACCTTATTATTCTTTTAGATCAAAGTTTACTAGATCTCAGCAAAAACCGAGCATGCTTATATGCCTGTGTATAGTGGATTTTAAACCGGTCAGATCGGATAAACGGCCGTCTAGGGACATAGATTTGTAGATTTCATCATCTATCTTTACATTGTGCAGAATGATATCTGCCACCAGTGTTTAGCACCCAGGCTGTCGAGGAACTAGTAAGGAGATAGGAACTATTGCTAAAAACTTGCAGATACTATCAGAAAACAATTAGTATCCAAAGGTCATCAGACCTCGGTAGGATTAGAGAGGGTTTTTTTTGTTGTGTGTTGTTTAGATCCTTCTTTTGATTGGAATCAGACTTTGTTTTTTTATCTGAAGGGGTTTGTATGGACTGGGAAGGGATAGCTCCAGAAGCTTGATCCCCTTGCTATTTTTTCATTCATATAGTGTGTTATACGAAGTTGCTGGGAGAGAAAAACGTTTGGGAACTCCCTGTCGAAGGGGAAATAGCGGCCTCTGTAGGGTTCAATAGCATAATAGTCGTTGTGCTTGGATCTCTACCTTACCCTCTGCTTATATTTTATTTTAAATGGAAATGGAATCAGATCCTAAGGGTAGCGAAAATGCTATGACCCGTGTTAATTTCTCTGCGATATGTATATTGTTATATATAGTTTAATTCTTGTAGCTTGTCTCTGTTCAAATCTTAGTGTTACCGCGTCTTCCTTTCGTGGATCACTTTGATCTCCCTTTGTGGGTAATGAGCCTTGCATACATCTGTTGAGGTAGAAATCCCTACAGACAGAGTGCCTTAGCACGCCTGTAGCGTCTCATACTTATAGCTGTATTTTCTAGTCGTTGACCGAGCGAGCGCCTTCAATATACCTACAGTAATCCATAAATAAAATCGGTGTGTTCTTGTAACTGACAGAATGCCTTTAGTATACCTGTAGCGATTTTTCATCCAGATCTCTACATTCTAGGTCGCAGCATTAGTTAATCTGTAGTGAAACTCTTTGGTTAGTAAGATATATAAAATGATGAGTTACGGCAATGCACACCTAAAAGTTTAAAGGCTACCTTGGTTCATTATTATAGGATAAGGTGAGTAGGATGATGCATGAAGTAGTAAATTATGAGTGTGGACACATGTTATAAAGTATGTTTATCCCCAATAAGGATCTTTTATAAATATAAAATCAATTTAGGATGTGTTCCTAAGTTATAGTTCCGAATATATATATATATATATCCTGATCTATATATGAACATCCATATAATTATAAGTGCTAAAAAAGTGATATTTTATTAAATACCTAGCATAATATGGTGAATACGTTATGGCTAAATGAATATATAAATGATATATAATAAAGAGCAATTCTCATTTGCCTATGAGAGGTTACACTAAGGTAATCTCCCTAACTCTAACTCTTAGTATGGGACACTTGTGTTTGAAGTTAAATTAATATGTGGTAGCTGGGGAAGCAATCGTTTTATTAGACAACAGAGTTACAATATATATAGGAATATTCTGCACTTTTATAATTAATGAGAAGTCGCTATACGACTTGTTTTGCTTAGTGTGCATTGGAGGGATATTCACATCGATGCTCTTGATGAGAGAGACTTCGAGCCTAGGGAAAGAAATTATTGCAACATATGTGTTGCTGGATGTAATTCTCGTCTGGAATAATAGAAAGAAAATATGACCTGCCTTTGTGGACGTAGCCCAGTCGGGGTGAACCACCTATATCATTGTCTCGATCTTATGTGTGTTCAAATTGGCATTATTGTTTTGTTCAATGGAGATGTGATGTTATTTACTTCTATGTCTTCTTCTAGTACAGGTGTTTTGTGTGTCAGGATTTATCTGCTGAATTATAATGGTCATGGATTAATGTCATGAAGATTTCTTGTATGATAATCTTGTTCAGGTTAAATGTATTCATTGAAAAAGTAAGAAATCAACAGCAGATGTTTGGAATGTGAAAAGTAATTTTTGAAATTTACTAAATCCTAAGAATAAAGATTGGATATGTCACATTGAATCCCATGAGTTTGTTAAGTGAAGATGTTAATAGTGTATCTCATAAAGTCTTATGTTTTTAAGTGGTTATTACTTAAACGTTGAAAGAACTAATCGTTACACTATGAGAAGTTAGGAAATAATCAAAGGAGATTTGTAAGAAATTTAAGGTAAAATCGAAACGAATGTACATGCATGCGGTATATCTATTTTGTTTCTCTCTTTTCGCTCAAATGAAAATTCTATAACAAAGAAAAATCCTCAAGATTTCTAACTCAAGAATATGGAGATGTCACATATGGTATCAGAGCATTAGGTTACAACACTAGGGCCCAATGAGCTCAATATGCGATAAGTGAGTATGAAGGTTTTAAGTTTACTAATCAATGGTTTTCGTTTCATTTTGGGTGCATGGATTGTATCGGAGGAGGGGAAGATGAATCTCCGAGCTCGACTTCAAGTTTCTCCCGCCAAAGCACAGGTTGCAAACACTCGGGCTTAGTTGGGGCCCAGCTGAAGAAATAATATAAGCTGGTCAAGGGAACTCCATCGATAAGACGCAAACAAAGGATTTATGTTCTAAAGAATCAGCAGGAGGTAATCGACAAGATGTCTTTAAAATCGCAAGTAAGTATACTCCACTTGTTGAAGCACTCTAAAGGAAAAGCATTTTCGATGAGTGAGCAGTTTGTATGTTTAATTTCGTATCTAAATGATCCTGTATTGATAAATACTAGAGGATGAATATCTCCTAATGCAATTCCATTGAATGACCAGAAAGTATTCCTTGAAAATGATTATATTAATTGGACTATGTTCCTATTTTTATCTTAGTGATCTTGTTAATATTTTCATGTATATTGATCATAACGATAGTAACATAAGAGCCTTGAATGTTCATAAGTTTATGAGGGCTGTATAAGCATAATTAGGATCATTCACCCTATGAAAGATGTACACTCCTACCTTGTCGATTGATGCCACGAGTAAGGTTTTAGTACTTATATGAGTCAAGTCATAGACATTCATCATAAGTACTTGATTGCTCTAATTGTGTATTATGATGATTAGAAAAGTTGATATAGTATGTGAATTATGAAGTGAGTAAGGTGCAATTAGGTCATTATATGAAGGACTATAAATTTGCCATGAATTACTTGGTTATTGATTTCTCGCACTTATGCTGAAACGATTGTATTAATTATGTACATAAGATTGTAGGATTGAGATAATCCGTATTATATTAGAAAAATGCATAAATGGTACTAAGGAGTAACTCCTGAAATTCTCCTTATTGGCTAAATGTTATTGAGAAAAGGTGTAGAAGATGTTGTACATTATATTGAATGTTACATGCGATGGTTTCGATATAGAATATTATTTTTGTGTTGTAACATCTCCATAAAACTGAGTTAGAAATCTTGGGGATCTTCTTTAAACGGATAATTTCATTGTGCGGAAAGAAAGAAAACAAAATACGTTTACAGCATGCATATACATTCATTTCGATTTTACCTTAACTTCTTACAAATATCCTTTGATTATTTCCTAACTTCTCATACAGTAACGATTAGTTCTTTTAAAGTTTAAGTAATAACCCAACTTAAAACATAAGACTTTATGAGATACACTATTAACATCTTCACTTAACGAACTCATGGGATTCATCCATTTTATAGTTTTTCATCCTACCCTTCACAGAAGAAAACACTAGCATGAAGATGGTGCATTCCTTATAAAGAAGAATCTCTTTAAATTAATAACCTAACCGATTCAAGTTAATGCCCTTATAATTAGCTTACCTACACAACCATTCAATATATATGTCGAATACTGCATATAAAATAAAACCTCATTGCCACAAAATCCTGAGTTTACTTGCGAACATAAAAGCTTGACTTCAACATCAAAATCATAATTTTACTTGCTAACATAACAATTCATAATTTAATGCCACCATTCATGAAATTCATTACCATTGTAGACCATGATTTTCAAGAAGAAGAAAACACACAACTACACAAAAGAGAGAGACAAGATATACACGTGGTTCACCCAAAACTTTTGGGCTACGTCCACAAGGAAGGTCGCGTCATGTATTATTTTCAAACATAGGGAGAAATTACATCCTGCCATCAATGGCTGCATTACAGTTATCAAAGTCTCTAATCTTCTCTCATAAAGAGTCCTTTCACAACATTCAACGCTACCCCAAAACTGTTTGAGGGGACTCCTTCTGGTGAAACATAAAAGAACTTATCACAGTTCTGCTACTTTAATCTTAACAATCATACATATACAGATGTAATTCATAACCTTCCGTCAAAGGAAAGAACGAGGACATCTCGTACTAAGCTATGAAGGTAAGGGTCGACTTCCAACACTAGTCTACACAACTAGAACTTTCTAATGGTCATTCTATTAATGACAGAGTTATGCAGTACACAACTTTATCCAGCAGAAATAATACTAATTTCCAAACTATTAAACAGAAAGCGATCAAGTGTGGTTTGAACCTATCACAAGTAATTTACTGATTCACGCTGACATCAACGCACAAATAGAATACGATGTGGATCCATGATAAGATGAATCTAACTCAGAGTAAAATACTGGGATTAATTATACGGCAGTCTATAACTTAACAAAAACTTCCTAATATTTAATCACTACAACAACAAATCCGCAGTTTATAATTTAACCAAATTTTCTAAATCTTCAATCACTTCATCAACTACTTGGCAGTTTATAACCTAACCAATCTTTCGATTACTACGACATCTAACTTAACACAATCTTTCAATATTCATCACTACAATACTGTAAAAGAGATCTACATATAACTAAAGGAGTGGAGTTAGGGATCTATGATATACCGAGATCCTTCCAATTTTACCACCTGCGCTTTCTCTTCATAGAATAGTACTTTCGAGGAGCCATCTTATATAACGATATGACTTGCTCCAGGAAATACGACTTCAGCAATAACATTCATACAGAAAAAAAAGACGAGTTCCCGGCATTCCATCACCATGCAGTATAAAAAGATCTCGACAGGGTTTGCTCCTAATAAAGTAAACCGACAGGGTTACAGTTTCATAATGCATTCAACCTATATGAAGATTTTAAGAAGAATATCTATAAAGCATTCGACACGACCAAAGATCTAAGAAGCATATCCAACAATGCATAACGCATTCACTCAGTTGCAGATCTAAGAACTGGTTTCATAATGCATTCAACATAGATATATATAGATCTCATACGAACCGGTACTCTATCAAGCAATGTGCAAGCATAGATAATATTAAAAGATCTCTGTCAGAAAACGAACTCCATGAAGTAGATTAGTTATAATAACAAAATCGCTACTGTGCACAGGGATTCTAATAAAGTATCCAGTTTATGGGATCGGCTAGCTCCTCATAGCTGATCCGTCGCTTTCTTCTCAGCGTATTGGAGAAAAATAGATCTCATACTAAGCAATGCTCTATCAAACAGAAATTACTAAAGAATAAGAAAGGGGTCCACTTCGAAAACTTTTCCCAAAGCTTCACGCAGCCGAGACCGCAAGAGTTAGATCCCATAGAAAAATAAAATAAAAATAACAAACACCATAGGCCGAACAGTCCCCGCAATTCGTTATTATCCAAATGTGGAAAATCTATGGTTTTGGCACCAAAAATTCATCAAAAAACAATTATACGATTTGGTAGCATAAATACATATATCAACGCATTGACAATTTGCTATTATCGTAGCCTATTGCAGTCAAACACAAAGATTACCAAGTGTTCTCTGCAGTAATGGATATAAATAAAAATACCGATCTATCTTGTATCATGGACTGATCCTTCCGCGGACCCATCACTGCATTCTTACTGAATGTACAAGCATAGAGAGAACAATTTTATTGCACCCTATTTATAACTAGAACAAATATTTTGTATCCAACGATACAAGTATGATAGAGTATAAAGCATGTTCAGAGATGTGTTTAACCCAATATTCCGATCTAAACAACCCAAAATACTATATAAAGGAAAACACGTTATTCAATGCAACCATAACAGGCATAAACGGTTACCTTCTTCCTGCAGAGATGGTCTTTCTCATTGTATTGTAGAGTGCACTTACCTTCTTTCACCTCGCCGAAGTCGTGCCTCCTTAATGTTATCTCCAAAGTTCGAATCACCCAGCGCAAATCTATTTCGCAGGGACGATTTCACCGTGCAGAAGCCATGTCCAAAGTAGATCTATCCCCTCCCATACCAATCAGGAAAGGAGAACTCGGCGCATCCCCAGAACTCTTGTAAGCGCCAAACCAAAAACTCCAATGTAATGAAATTTAACCGTGCAGAAGCCATGTCCAAAGGAGATCTATCCCCTCCCATACCAATCAGGAAAGGAGAAACTCGGTGCATCCCCAGAACTCTTGTAAGCGCCAAACCAAAAAACTCCAATGCAATGCACCCCCCCAAAAAACTTTCTTTTACTGGTTGCGACTGCATTCCTTATACTCGGCTTACCTACCTTCTCTTTGGAAACTCCGCCCATGCTATGAGGGAATCCCTTAATTTAAGGTCGGTTCCCAAACCAAATCACAACATCATTCCCTTCAGGAGGATCATGGTGGCTGTCTTACATGTGTCCAATCCAGAAAGACAACGCCATGCAACAAACAACTTCCAAAACTCGAGGGTGTTACCTCTGCTCTCGGCGCATTTCTAAAAGTGTAAATCCCTAACAATTATTCTTCTCAATACAAAATATACTTTATAGAAATAATCCTTAATTCCCCCAAGGAGTCATTTAATTGAACTGGACTAAGTAGATATCACCTTCTTACATATAATGTGATTTAGTCCTCTACTTAATATATAAGGTATTTTTCCTTACTTCAGTTTGCTTTCTATGTGTCGAACGTATGTTGGTGTTGTCTAGGGATTATATTAACATAGCAAGCAAATGTTAGTCCTACATAGGTTTTGGACCTTACCATACTTTTTGTTCCAAGTATCCCATGCATGGGGTGCCAGAATAACTAGATCCTCTTGATTTCCTGGTCATTAAGGTCTCCCCTAGAGATTATAACTGGAATTCCTTCGACATCTTTCCCATTAGTGGATGGGTTATCCTGTTCGTTGGGTTGCATTATTATTATTATTATTTTATTTTTTTTGTAATTTATAACTTAGGAAGATTTGCCGCATAAGTTACGAGGCTTACTGGTGGGCCTTAGCCTTGATCTCCTCACCAGAAACCCATACAATAATCAATTACAATTACAAGGCGTAAAAAGAGGGATATTACATCCTTTCCCCCCTTAAAATTAACACCGTCCTCGGTGTTCATACTTTTCGGTAGTTCGCCTTTATTTCGGTAGTCATCCTTTTCTCGCTTCATTATTTCTATTTTGACCTTCTTCGTACTTTCATGAATTTCTCGCAAGTCGTTATTGGTCATGCTTGTACTTTCGACTACAAAACCATAATTAAAAAAAAACATAACAACTTATCATCAATTCCACAATCAAATTCTGAAACATATACAGTGAGCCTTTTCTTGCAACAAACTAGTTGTAATTCATGGGATATCCTTTAGCCTTTGTCGCACTTTTTCTAGCAGACATAAATCCAGTGTTCCATGAATTCAATTGTTAAGTTAATCAAACACATCATTCACGTGATCCAGGAAATTCTTGCCTAATACCCGGGTGCTCACACAACAATCCTTTCGAAATTTTTTGCCTAACACTTCAGTGCTCACGCAGCAATTATTTTACAGATTTCTTGCCTAACACCACAGTGCTCACGCAGCAATACTTTCTCTCATGTTTTGCCTAACACCTTAGTGCTCACACAGCAAACATTTCTTTCATGTATACTAAGCAGCGTCCTGCCTCCCACATATACATTTTCTTATAGCTTGCCTAGGTCTTACAGCCAGCCGATTCTCCGAGAATCCTAGTGGCTATTCAATCCCTGATTTTAGGGAGTATTTCAATGCCATTACAACATTCTTTACACAATTCCCCTCAAGCCTTCCCGCTCGAGTCCCGAAATTTATTTTTCCCAAGCCGCCTTGCTTGAGTCCAGAAAATCTCTTTCAATTTAATCAATTTATTTCGTCATATTACATTCTGTACCCATACGATTACTCTAACCAATCTAGGTAGAGTGCTTTGTTCAACAATAATTATCAACACATTTTTTTTTTAAAAGAAATAAGTAACGATTGCGATGTGAATCTTAATTCCTTACTCCTTACTTTACCATGCATAACATTTACGCTCTTGTCTTTCCACAGGTTCCACAGAATTTCGACCATAAGCCTAATTCACTTGTTAACAACAAATAAAATATTTGTAAGGAGATCTTTCCCCTATGCATAAAAATAAGAAGATCATCATCTAAAATGAACATCACTAGCTTAATTAATATGATTACATAATGCCTTGAAATACATTCTTCCTATGGACATTACATCCAGTTCACCTCAATCCTTAACTTTAACTGTGTCAAGCACCCATTAAATTATACGACTTTTCTTGCACATGCCAACATCGTGTAAGTAACAATAAATCGTCTTCATATATACTTGTATAGTTTCATAAAGATAGTCTCATACCTTTATGAAGGAGGCTGCATACCACTTTATTGTATGACCGCACATGTCAGGATGTATGTTTACTTGCATTAACACACATTAGTAATCCCCTCAGCATCATAAGAATATATATATATCAAAAGTAAAATCCTACAGTTTCATCATATGCATCTGATTAACTACTTAGAATACACAAGTATACTTCTATTATAACCATCATCCCTTCTAAAACTACAAGCAAGGGTACAAGCGTGTTCCTATGTCACACATTTATACTTCCTTATTCTATACAATCCCATGCCATAAAGAGATAATAAGGACAACAATTTCCTAGTCATAGAAAATTTCACATAGTAGAACATCTATTTAACCAATTAAAGCTAATTCCTATACCTTTCAACCCTTTACCCTGAGGATGACCCTTTGCTAATCATTCATACAACTCTTCCAACCACTTATTGTTTGTATAGTATTCCTCTTGGATGTGAAATCATAGAATAGCACATGTAACATCACTTACATTAACGTTGAAGATCTATTGCGTATTCAATATTCACCATCTTATTTGCCATATCATGTGTTTCGTAACTTAAATAACGCATAGAAGTAAGAACACATAACTAACATTCTAGATTGGAACCATCATTTATAACATCCAATATAATGTGCAAACATCTTCCAGCCCTTCTATTTGTCAAGGGGTAAGATCAATATAACTCCCTCAATAACATTTAGTCAAAAGCCTACACAGAGAATTTCAGGAGGTACTTACTTAGTACAATTTATGTATTTTTCTAACATGATAAGGAGCATCTCCACTCTACAATCTCATGTACATACTTAATACAATCATCCCAACATAAGTGCGTGAAATCAATAACTAGGTAATTCACGACAATTTTCCAATCCTTCTTATAATGACCTAATTGTACCTTACACCCTTTCATACTTCACATACTATATAAACTTTTCGGAGTGCTTCAACTTCAACCTATATCTACATATCTTTATATGACCTAACCATCTTCCATTCAATATGTTTGCTATCCTGCCTTCATTTGTATAGTCGCATTTCTAAGTCTAGAATTTTCCTAATCCTCATAAAATAGAATTGAAGCAATCAAGTACTTATGATGAATGCCTATGACTTGACTCCTATATGTACTACAGCCCTACCAATGGCATCAATTGACCAGATATGAGTGTACGTCATTCATTAGGTAAATAGTCCTAAATATGTTTATACAACCCTTATAAACGTTTGAACACGCAAATGCTCCTATTATTCTCATTACTATCATTATGATAAATGTACATGAAAATATTTATCAAGATCACCAAGATAAAGATAGGAACATAGTCCAACTATTTTAATCATTTTTAAAGAATACCTTCTTATCATTTAATGAAACTAATTGTAGGGCATGAGGAGATATTCATCCTCTAGTATTTATTAATAGCAGATTATTCAACTTCATAAGGAAACATATAAACTGCTCACATATCGACAATGCTTTTCCTTTATAACGTTTCAACAAGTGGAGCATACTTACTTGCGTTTTAAAAGACATCTTGTCGATTACCTCTTGCTGATTCTTTGGAACATAACTCTTTGTTTGCGTCCTATCGATGGAGTTCCCTTGACCAACTTATATTCCTGTCCTCAACTGAGCCCAATTAATCCCGAGTGTTTGCAACCTGTGCTCTGATACCATATGTAACATCTCCATAAAACTGAGTTAGAAATCTTGGGGATCTTCTTTAAACGGATAATTTCATTGTGTGGAAAGAAAGAAAACAAAATACGTTTACAGCATGCATATACATTCATTTCGATTTTACCTTAACTGCTTACAAATATCCTTTGATTATTTCCTAACTTCTCATACAGTAACGATTAGTTCTTTTAAAGTTTAAGTAATAACCAACTTAAAACATAAGACTTTATGAGATACACTATTAACATCTTCACTTAACAAACTCATGGGATTCATCCATTTTATAGTTTTTCATCCTACCCTTCACAGAAGAAAACACTAGCATGAAGATGGTGCATTCCTTATAAAGAAGAATCTCTTTAAATTAATAACCTAACCGATTCAAGTTAATTCCCTTATAATTAGCTTACCTACACAACCGTTCAAAATATATGTCGAATACTGCATATAAAATAAAATCTCATTGCCACAAAATCCTGAGTTTACTTGCGAACATAAAAGCTTGACTTCAACATCAAAATCATAATTTTACTTGCTAACATAACAATTCATAATTTAATGCCACCATTCATGAAATTCATTACCATCGTGGACCATGATTTTCAAGAAGAATAAAACACGCAAATACACAAAAGAGAGAGACAAGATATACACGTGGTTCACCCAAAACTTTTGGGCTACGTCCACAAGCAAGGTCGCGTCATGTATTATTTTCAAACATAGGGAGAAATTACATCCTGCCATCAATGGCTGCATTACAGTTATCAAAGTCTCTAATCTTCTCTCATAAAGAGTCCTTTCACAACATTCAACGCTACCCCCAAAACTGTTTGAGGGGACTCCTTCTGGTGAAACATAAAAGAACTTATCATAGTTCTGCTACTTTAATCTTAACAATCATACATATACAGATGTAATTCATAATCTTCCGTCAAAGGAAAGAACGAGGACATCTCGTACTGAGCTATGATGGTAAGGGTCGACTTCCAACACTAGTCTACACAACTAGAACTTTCTAATGGTCATTCTATTAATGACAGAGTTATGCAGTACACAACTTTATCCAGCAGAAATAATACTAATTTCCAAACTATGAAACAGAAAGCGATCAAGTGTGGTTTGAACCTATCACAAGTAATTTACTGATTCACGCTGACATCAACGCACAAATAGAATACGATGTGGATCCATGATAAGATGAATCTAACTCAGAGTAAAATACTGGATTAATTATACAGCAGTCTATAACTTAACAAAAACTTCCTAATATTTAATCACTACAACAACAAATCCGCTGTTTATAATTTAACCAAATTTTCTAAATCTTCAATCACTTCATCAACTACTTGGCGGTTTATAACCTAACCAATCTTTCGATTACTACAACATCTAACTTAACACAATCTTTCAATATTCATCACTACAATACTGTAAAAGAGATCTACATATAACTAAAGGAGTGGAGTTAGGGATCTATGATATACCGAGATCCTTCCAATTTTACCACCTGCGCTTTCTCTTCATAGAATAGTACTTTCGGGGAGCCATCTTATATAACAATATGACTTGCTCCAGGAAATACGACTTCAGCAATAACATTCATATAGAAAAAAAGACGAGTTCCTGGCATTCCATCACCATGCAGTATAAAAAGATCTCGACAGGGTTTCCTCCTAATAAAGTAAACCGACAGGGTTACAGTTTCATAATGCATTCAACCTATATGAAGATTTTAAGAAGAATATCTATAAAGCATTCGACACGGCCAAAGATCTAAGAAGCATATCCAACAATGCATAACGCATTCACTCAGTTGCAGATCTAAGAACTGGTTTCATAATGCATTCAACATAGATATATATAGATCTCATACGAACCGGTACTCTATCAAGCAATGTGCAAGCATAGATAATATTAAAAGATCTCTGTCAGAAAATGAACTCCATGAAGTAGATTAGTTATAATAACAAAATCGCTACTGTGCACAGGGATTCTAATAAAGTATCCAGTTTATGGGATCGGCTAGCTCCTCATAGCTGATCCGTCGCTTTCTTCTCAGCGTATTGGAGAAAAATAGATCTCATACTAAGCAATGCTCTATCAAACAGAAATTACTAAAGAATAAGAAAGGGGTCCACTTCGAAAACTTTTCCCAAAGCTTCACGCAGCCGAGACCGCAAGAGTTAGATCCCATAGAAAAATAAAATAAAAATAACAAACACCATAGCCGAACAGTCCCGCAATTCGTTATTATCCAAATGTGGAAATCTATGGTTTTGGCACCAAAACTTCATCAAAAACAATTATACGATTTGGTAGCATAAATACATATATCAACGCATTGACAATTTGCTATTATCGTAGCCTATTGCAGTCAAACACAAAGATTACCAAGTGTTCTCTGCAGTAATGGATATAAATAAAAATACCGATCTATCTTGTATCATGGACTGATCCTTCCGCGGACCCATCACTGCATTCTTACTGAATGTACAAGCATAGAGAGAACAATTTTATTGCACCCTATTTATAACTAGAACAAATATTTTGTATCCAACGATACAAGTATGATAGAGTATAAAGCATGTTCAGAGATGTGTTTAACCCAATATTCCGATCTAAACAACCCAAAATACTATATAAAGGAAAACACGTTATTCAATGCAACCATAACAGGCATAAACGGTTACCTTCTTCCTGCAGAGATGGTCTTTCTCATTGTATTGTAGAGTGCACTTACCTTCTTTCACCTCGCCGAAGTCGTGCCTCCTTAATGTTATCTCCAAGTTCGAATCACCCAGCGCAAATCTATTTCGCAGGGACGATTTCACCGTGCAGAAGCCATGTCCAAAGTAGATCTATCCCCTCCCATACCAATCAGGAAAGGAGAACTCGGCGCATCCCCAGAACTCTTGTAAGCGCCAAACCAAAAACTCCAATGTAATGAAATTTAACCGTGCAGAAGCCATTTCCAAAGGAGATCTATCCCCTCCCATACCAATCAGGAAAGGAGAAACTCGGCGCATCCCCAGAACTCTTGTAAGCGCCAAACCAAAAAACTCCAATGCAATGCACCCCCCCCCAAAAACATTTTTTTACTGGTTGCGACTGCATTCCTTATACTCGGCTTACCTACCTTCTATTTGGAGACTCCGCCCATGCTATGAGGGAATCCCTTAATTTAAGGTCGGTTCCCAAACCAAATCACAACATCATTCCCTTCAGGAGGATCGTGGTGGCTGTCTTACATGTGTCCAATCCAGAAAGACAACGCCATGCAACAAACAACTTCCAAAACTCGAGGGTGTTACCTCTGCTCTCGGCGCATTTCTAAAAGTGTAAATCCCTAACAATTATTCTTCTCAATACAAAATATACTTTATAGAAATAATCGTTAATTCCCCCAAGGAGTCATTTAATTGAACTGGACTAAGTAGATATCACCTTCTTACATATAATGTGATTTAGTCTCTACTTAATATATAAGGTATTTTTCCTTACTTCAGTTTTCTTTCTATGTGTCGACTGTATGTTGGTCTTGTCTAGGGATTATATTAACATAGCAAGCAAATGTTAGTCCTACATAGGTTTTGGACCTTACCATACTTTTTGTTCCAAGTATCCCATGCATGGGGTGCCAGAATAACTAGATCCTCTTGATTTCCTAGTCATTAAGGTCTCCCCTAGAGATTATAACTGGAATTCCTTCGACATCTTTCCCATTAGTGGATGGGTTATCCTGTCGTTGGGTTGCATTATTATTATTTTATTTTATTTTTTTTTGTAATTTATAACTTAGGAAGATTTGCCGCATAAGTTACGAGGCTTACTGGTGGGCCTTAGCCTTGATCTCCTCACCAGAAACCCATACAATAATCAATTACAATTACAAGGCGTAAAAAGAGGGATATTACATGTGTTCTTACTTATTTGTTATATGGGACATGTGACATGGTAGAGAAGAATGATTAGTTGAACTAATAAATATATAATAGATCTTCAAGGTTAATGTAAGTAATGTTACATAAAATATATACATATACTATCCAAACCATAGAGGGTTAGAAGAGTTGTAAAACTTTTATGCATGATTAACAAAGGGTCATCCTCAAGGTAAAAGATTGAAAGAATAGGAATTAACTTCATTGGTTTAAATGGACATTCTACTGTGTGAAATTTTCTATGACTAGGAAATTGCCATCCTTGTGAATGATTTTCATAACCTTCGACTTAACTCTACTTCCACAAACGAGTATCCTTCGTCATTATAACCTTATCTGAAGATTTCAAGGGATAAAAGAGAATAATTGTTAAGAATCCCCTTGTCTCTTTGCGGTATAGGATTGTATAGAATATTGAAGTATAAATGTGTGACATGGGAACACGCTGGTAGCCTTGCTTGTAAGTACAAAAGGATGATGGTTATAATTACTCAAGAAGTATAAATGTGTATTCTAAGTAGTTAAAAGGATGCATATGATGAAATGTTATGATTTCATCTTTGTATATTCTATTTTCAGGGATCCTTACTAGGAATGTTAGGATACTGGGAGTGGTTGACAGAAGGATTATACATTTATGTGATCAAAGCTTTATGTTATATGCATGGATACCTTGATAATCTGTTTCGGTTTGATATATAGATTTTATGATATGGAGGGGATTACTAATGTGTATTAATGCAAGTTAAAAGTACACCTTGGCATATGAGGGCCATACAATAAAGCGATATGCAGTCTCCCCCATAAAGGTATGTGATTATCCTTAGAAAAATATATGCAAGTATATATGTAGACGATTTATTGTTACTCACATGATGTTGGCATATGCAAGGAAAAATGGGTACTTAATATAGTGAAGGAAAAGGATTGAGGTGAAGTGATCGTAATGCCCATAATAAAGAAGAAAAATCTCCTTACAATATTTGGTTATGTTATTTTGACAGATGGTCAAAAACTCGGTTGAACTTGTGGAAGAGCGTAATATATTATGCAGGTATATGTTGCCTTGTCAACAAGACCTTGACGCAAGTTATAAATGTTGGGTGGTTAAATTATATTATTTCACTGATGACACTATAAGTAGAAATCACAACTTGAGTCCATACATATCTAGCTTATCACTCATGAGCATTTGAGTAAAACTCGAATGATTTTAGTTTATTTTTATTCTTAGTAGGAGTCGATAAGGAATAGACAAGTGAAAGACGTGTCAGTGCTATTAAAATTCCTATAAATAAATGTTGTATAGTGGTTATGAACTAACAATGCAGGATTTCGCTATGAATATAACAAATCAAAATGGAAGTGAGTATTCACGCGGATAAATAGCTAAGTTAATCGCTCAAGAGTAAGTGAGGATTCACTTAATGCATCTTATTTACTCGTCATATTTCGAGACACTTATAACCATGGATTAACATTGGATTATGTTGTTTAGTTACTAACATTTTCAGGATGTTATCATAATTACGACCAATGTGATAAACAAAAAGGAACGTGGCTTATAAGTCCATTGGTGAAACTGAGCAGAACAAAATCGCTCAAGAGTAAGTGATTACCTTTTATTATAGCATGGATTACAGTATGGCACAAAACCTGATTTGGTGATGGATGTGTGCTACATATCATGAATGATAATCAAACAAGTGAAACTACTTACCGTTATTACAAGACATATTGTAATTTACAAAAATTGTAAGAATTAATGATTGGTTATCGAAATAAATTCCGGGACTCAAGCGAGAAGGCTTGAGGGGAATTGTGTAAAGAGTGTCAAAATGGCATTTGAAATACTCCCTAAAATCAGGGATTGAATAGCCACTAGGATTCTCGGAGAATCGGCTGGCTGTAAGAACTAGGCAAGCTATAAGAAAATGTATATGTGGGAGGCAGGACGCTGCTTAGTATGCATGAAAGAAATGTTTGTTGCGTGAGAACTGAGGTGTTAGGCAAGACATGAAAGAAATGGTTGCTGCGTGAACACTAAGGTGTTAGGCAAAACATGAGAGAAATGTTTGCTGCGTGAGCACTAAGGTGTTAGGCAAGACATGAGAGGAATGATTGTTGTGTGAGCACTCGGGTGTTAGACAAGAATGTCCTGGATCAATTGAATGGTTGGTTGTGATTAAGCTCATAATCTACATTCTTGGATCACCGGAATTATGTGTGCTTGTGATAATAAAAGCACAAACAATGACTAAATATATTCCATAAACTGCAAATGTTATGTTACAATAAATGACTTAGTATTTATGAATATGAGTTTGATTGTGAAGTTGATGATAATTTTACGGTTTCTTTGAATTTCGGTTTTAAAAAAAAAAATGCAGGGTGATTGATAGTGACTTGCGAGAAAATTCATGAAAGACCAAAGAAGGTCAAAATAGAGATGACGAAGCCAGCAAATGATGACTTCAGAAGAGGAGACAAACTGTTGGAAAAGCTTGAACACCGAGGACGGTGTTATTCTAAAGGGGAGGAGGATGTAATATCCCTCCTTTATGCCCCACTATTTCTAAGTGAAATTGATTACTATATTGATTCCGTGGTGAGGAACTCAATGCCGAGGTGCCACCAGTGGACGTGGGAAAAGTGTATCATTTTTTTTTCTTCTAGGTTGTATGTTATAAATAGTAAATTTATAATAACACCACTGAAACGATGGACAAACAAATCTACTAAGGGGAGTAGCAGGGTGGTTGGAAGGCCATAAATGTATAGGTAGTTTTACATATCCCCTTAAGCTTAACGACAAAGGTTCGACAATATAGGGTTTGTCTATTCAGTGCTTAATGTAACTTGATACAAGGACCAGTCACATCTAGTACATAAACTTTATACTTATACAAAAAAAGAGTATCATATATGAAGTTATATTTATAGACTGGGCATATTATATAGGTTCAAATACGTCTCATTTATATATATATATATATATATAAAAGTATGCACCACACGAATAAATACGAAGGAACAAAAGATGTAAATATCTTGGCAAAGGGGTATTTTGTGGTAGAATCGTACGTAGTGGCTAACATGTTGTTCTGTTGGTGATGACTCCCCACAACCGTGAGAGGGAGGCTGAAAGAGGACACGTTGAGATCCCATTTGTTGGATTGTATTACATGTGGCAGAAGATACTCTCTGTCAAGGGCGGATTCCCCAAAGTAGAGAGGTGCTTCGGAGTTTATTTAAACTCGGTTTTTCGCTTGACATGGGGGGAATGACCTGAAGCTTTTTCGGAATCATCTAGTTAGATAAAGGAAGGGGGTTTACAGTCTTAAGGATGGGGCATGGCACTCGAGGTGATTCTTGGAGAGAAAATCCTCCTTCGTCTTCTAGTTGCTGATGTTATAGCTCAGCGTAATGGTGGCATACGTCTGATAGGAGATATTCCTTCCTTGATGGGGTTTTAATCTGTAGATCTGAAGATATCGAGATCGGGCGCGGAATAGAATCAGAAGGTAGAATCAGAAGGGACAAGATCGAATTATGCCTCCGCATCCGAGCTCCGTGCACTATTCGGTGGAGGAGGATTCTCGAAAGACTCGAACTCTGCAGGGTGAGTTTGTTGTTTCGCTGGACAGACTGAATTACGAAGACTAAATTGCGGAGGTAAGAGATCATGTATTCTTCTTATGAGAGTGGTCTTCTTACAAGTATATCTATGCTAAAGTGTGTGTAAATTTTATACGTCAAGATCAGAGCCTTGTCGCCATTGAAACATGCTTGTATGAGTAGGATCTCTTAGTAGATCTACGCTAAAACCTTATTATTCTTTTAGATCAAAGTTTAGTAGATCTCAGCAAAAACCGAGCATGCTTATATGCCTGTGTATAGTGGATTTTAAACCGGTCAGATCGGATAAACGGCCGTCTAGGGACATAGATCTGTAGATTTCATCATCTATCTTTACATTGTGCAGAATGATATCTGCCACCAGTGTTTAGCACCCAGGATGTCGAGGAACTAGTAAGGAGATAGGAACTATTGCTAAAAACTTGCAGATACTATCAGAAAACAATTAGTATCCAAAGGTCATCAGACCCCGGTAGGATTAGAGAGGGTTTTTTTGTTGTGTGTTGTTTAGATCCTTCTTTTGATTGGAATCAAAGTTTGTTTTTTTATCTGAAGGGGTTTGTATGGACTGGGAAGGGATAACTCCAGAAGCTTGATCCCCTTGCTATTTTTTCATTCATATAGTGTGTTATACGAAGTTGCTGGGAGAGAAAAACGTTTGGGAACTCCCTGTCGAAGGAGAAATAGCGGCCTCTGTAGGGTTCAATAGCATAATAGTCGTTGTGCTTGGATCTCTACCTTACCCTCTGCTTATATTTTATTTTAAACGGAAATGGAATCAGATCCTAAGGGTAGCGAAAATGCTATGACCCGTGTTAATTTCTCTACGATATGTATATTGTTATATATAGTTTAATTCTTGTAGCTTGTCTCTGTTCAAATCTTAGTGTTACCGCGTCTTCCTTTCGTGGATCACTTTGATCTCCCTTTGTGGGTAATGAGCCTTGCATACATCTGTTGAGGTAGAAATCCCTACAGACAGAGTGCCTTAGCACGCCTGTAGCGTCTCATACTTATAGCTGTATTTTCTAGTCGTTGACCAAGCGAGCGCCTTCAATATACCTACAGTAATCCATAAAAAAAATCGGTGTGTTCTTGTAACTGACAGAATGCCTTTAGTATACCTGTAGCGATTTTTCATCCAGATCTCTACATTCTAGGTCGCAGCATTAGTTAATCTGTAGTGAAACTCTTTGGTTAGTAAGATATATAAAATGATGAGTTACGGCAATGCACACCTAAAAGTTTAAAGGCTACCTTGGTTCATTATTATAGGATAAGGTGAGTAGGATGATGCATGAAGTAGTAAATTATGAGTGTGGACACATGTTATAAAGTATGTTTATCCCCAATAAGGATCTTTTATAAATATAAAATCAATTTAGGATGTGTTCCTAAGTTATAGTTCCGAATATATATATATATATCCTGATCTATATATGAACATCCATATAATTATAAGTGCTAAAAAGGTGATATTTTATTAAATACCTAGCATAATATGGTGAATACGTTATGGCTAAATGAATATATAAATGATATATAATAAAGAGCAATTCTCATTTGCCTATGAGAGGTTATACTAAGGTAATCTCCCTAACTCTAACACTTAGTATGGGACACTTGTGTTTGAAGTTAAATTAATATGTGGTAGCTAGGGAAGCAATCGTTTTATTAGACAACAGAGTTACAATATATATAGGAATATTCTGCACTTTTATAATTAATGAGAAGTCGCTATACGACTTGTTTTGCTTAGTGTGCATTGGAGGGATATTCACATCGATGCTCTCGATGAGAGAGACTTCGAGCCTAGGGAAAGAAATTATTGCAACATATGTGTTGCTGGATGTAATTCTCGTCTGGAATAATAGAAAGAAAATATGACCTGCCTTTGTGGACGTAGCCCAGTCGGGGTGAACCACCTATATCATTGTCTAGATCTTATGTGTGTTCAAATTGGCATTATTGTTTTGTTCAATGGAGATGTGATGTTATTTACTTCTATGTCTTCTTCTAGTACAGGTGTTTTGTGTGTCAAGATTTATCTACTGAATTATAATGGTCATGGATTAATGTCATGAAGATTTCTTGTATGATAATCTTGTTCAGGTTAAATGTATTCATTGAAAAAGTAAGAAATCAACAGCAGATCTTTGGAATGTGAAAAGTAATTTTTGAAATTTACTAAATCCTAAGAATAAAGATTGGATATGTCACATTGAATCCCATGAGTTTGTTAAGTGAAGATGTTAATAGTGTATCTCATAAAGTCTTATGTTTTTAAGTGGTTATTACTTAAACTTTGAAAGAACTAATCGTTACACTATGAGAAGTTAGGAAATAATCAAAGGAGATTTGTAAGAAATTTGAGGTAAAATCGAAACGAATGTACATGCATGCGGTATATCTATTTTGTTTCTCTCTTTTCGCTCAAATGAAAATTCTGTAACAAAGAAAAATCCTCAAGATTTCTAACTCAAGAATATGGAGATGTCACAGTTCTCTTGGAATTTGCAGAATTATTCTCAATTGTTCGTCGTGTTCCTCTTTAGTCTTAGAATAAATTAGAATATCATTAATAAATACGATTACGAACTTATCTAGATACTTGTGCAGAACGTTATTCATTAAACTCATGAAGATTTCTAGTGCATTAGTTAGCCCAAAAGGAATAACTACGAACTCGTAGCGCCCATAACGGGTCCTGGAGGCTGTTTTAAAAATGTCTTCATCCTTTATCCCAACCTGATGGTATCGAGACCTCAAGCTGATCTTAGTGAATATCGTTGCTCCACATACTTGATTGAATAGATCATCAATGCGAGGCAAAGGATATCGATTTTTAATAGTCATTTTATTAAGCTGATGGTAATCTATGCATAATCGCAAGGTACCATCCTTCTTTTTAACGAAGATAACTGGTGCTCCCCAAGGAGACAAACTTGGCCTTATGTAGTTCTTATCAATTAGTTCTTTTAGCTGATATTTTAGTTCATTTAATTCCAGAATATTCATTCTGTAAGGAGCCTTTGAGTTTGGTACCGCACCTTGTACTAACTCAATGGTGAAATCTAATTCCCTTTTCGGAGGTAGTCCTGGAATTTATTACAGGAATATGTCAAAAAATTTCTTAAGAATAGGTATGTCTTCCAATTTTATCCTATCTTCTTTAGATGAATATTCCTCATTAATCACATTTACCGCAAACATTTTACAACCCTTTCTTACAACTTTCTTTACTTGTAAAGCAGAAATTTGTCTAACAGATGTTTTCCTAGGGATTCTTTTTACTGATTCAGTTTCCCCTTCATTATTCAAACAAGTAAAATATTTTTAAAAACAGTTGATTATTACTCTATGTTGTTCAAGCCAATCCATGCCTATTAATACATCATATGACCCTAATGGAAAAATATTCAATTTAACTTGTATCTTCAACTAACTCATAAGCAAATCACAACTTTTGACAAACTTTACAACTTTTCTTTTGGTGCTTGTTGCTAGCTGAACCAACCATAATTTATCAAAATTTTCTACCTTTAACTTGCAACTTTTCACTAAATCAGGTGAGATGTAACTCAAACTTGCACCTAGTTCAATTAAAATGGAAATAGATTTGTTTTGTATCATACCTTCGATCTCGACCATAGAATTTTGATGGTTTGCTTGTCGATTTTCTAGCATTGTATTAATCCTGGGCATTTCTCTTGCTACATCACCAACTGTCGGTTCCGCTTGTATGGTGTGAATGTTACTGACTGTCATTCTTTTGAGTGGGCAGTTTGCTCTGGTATGTGGTCCATTACAGTCATAACACTTTAAAGGTGGTCTCTGTTCAAAATTCTTGGTATTATTATTATTATTAGGCTCATTTCTTGCAGCTGTGAAATTGTGTGCTGCATTACCTCTGTAATTATTATTACTCTGAAAATATCTGTTATTGAAATTTTTATTATTCCCAGAATTCTTGAAATTAAAAGTTTTATTCTTATGCTCAAAGTTACTTGGTTTATTATTCCTCCAACTCGATACACCTTCTCTTTTCTTATTCTGTTCAAAACAAAAATTGGCCTTTCTCATGGCTTCTTCAAGAGTTGTAGGATTATCGTATTCAATTATGTCTGTTATGTTAAAGGGTAAGCAGCTCAGAAACCTTTGTATCTTAGGTTTCTCTTCAGCTAAGTAAGGTACATACCTTAACAAGCTAATAAATTTGCTACCTAACTCCTTCATACTCATATAACCCAACTTCAAATCATAAAATTATTTTGACTTATCTTTGTAATATTGTCCGGACAAATTTTTTTCTTAAATAGTTTCTTAAACGTACTCCATTTTATATTCTTTTCTTTAATGCTTTTAACTCTTTTAATATCCTTCCACCAAATATCTTCCCTTCTAGTCAGATTGTATATGGCCATTTTAGCTTTTAATTGAGATGAGTAATCATAAATCTGAAAATACTTCTTCATATCGGACAGCCATTCTTCAACTGTTTCTCCCTTTTCATTTTCTCCATTAAAAGTTGGGGGTTTTATCTTTTTAAATTCCCCTGAAATTTGTTCATAATGTTTACGCTTTTTCTTAGGACCACAGTCACTATCACTACTATCTTGATCAGAATTATATTTTTTGCGATAAGTTTTATCATCAAATTCAGAAGAAGAAGAGTTACTTACAGTTTTATAGTATTTCATTTTCTTATCTTTGTGTTTGTAGGACATTGTTCTAGATTCAGATTTTACTTATGTCCTCTTATCTTTTTCATCACGATAATACTTTTCCAGTAAAATATGGTTCAATTCTTCCTATGCTCTTAAAATTATTTCGTTTTTTTCTTTAACATTTCTTATTTTTGTTTTTATGTCCTTAATCATACGTAATAATTCAGATGATTGATACTTATTAAAACTCATTCACTAAGTCTATAAACTATTAAGGATACTATTTAATAATTAATGTATTGTTTCATGGTGAATGAAAAATGTTTGTATGCCTAGATATTTTAATTCTAGATCTGTGTGGCAGCGCCAAATGTTGTTTCGATGAAGATAGATATTTATGCAGTAATATTTTAAACTTTGAAAGTATCTCTGTATAGTATGAATTTATATGGTTAGTTGGTTAATAATTATATAGTAAGTTCTTTTGCTAATTCTGGAAGTGTCTCTTTGTAAAATCTGGTTTTACATAATGTTTTTGCTAAAGTTTGAAAGGGCTTTACTTAGAATACTATACTATTATACATAAAAGACAATAGGGTTTTAATGTATCGCATAACTAAGAAATATTTGGAGTATTTGTATTTCTTATTTAAAAACACTAAGATGTTTATTGTGATGAGACCATACAGTAGTATTGAAATATTATAACTCAGTTTATAAAACAAATCATTCAGATTATTCAATGCATAAAATTATTCTGATCTATATGAATTATCCTTTCCTGTACTAGAGTATGGCACTGTATTCAGTGTGTGGAAAAATGCAGGAAAGTAATTTTTTATCAATTCATTCTATCATTTAACTACATCCTTCGTAGGCATTTTATCCTAACAGTCATAAATTTACAGAAGTGAAACTATTCATCAAGAGTACAGAATATCTAAGATTTTATTTCATAACTGATAATATAAAACATTCAGATTCAAATTACCAACTTGACAAAAGTAAATAAGATAACACAATATGAACCTGAAAACTATAGAAGAAGAAACAAATAGCCAAAGGAGCTCGTTCCACCCAACCAATCTCCTGAAGACAGCCAAGATACTTGCCTTAGGACCCTCGAGGTTGTTCACTGAACCAATAGGACGAAGATGTTGCATGGAATTGTAACATACCCTTTAAGCTGGAAAACATTTTGCGTTAAGAAACATTATGATAACTTTTATTGTAAATTTTATTTTGGAAAGGTGTCCAAGGATGACTGTAATTTGCACAATATATTATTATTTAATAAATAAAATAGGAGACAAACACCTAAGAGGACTGTTGAAAGAGTGGTTACTGATCCACTAGGTGGAATGGAATCTGGGCTAGAAGGCAATGGACAAGTGGCAGCATCATGAAGCAACTAACTAGTTGTTGGTATGGGACAACTCCATTTAAATGTGGTCATAGTGCACTGAAAGATGGGACTAGAGATTGAGGCTCATTTATTCTAAACTGACCACTAAAAGACCTAGGTAGTCTATATAATAGCCATCAAATATTGAACTGAGGTTGATCACTTTTCCTGATGAGGACATTTACCTTGGGGTTTTGCTGTGTTTGCACCCAAGAGATTTGATGAGGGGATATGCTGTTGTTGATCATGTTGTGAGTCTGCCAAACTCTTATTGAGTTCAGAAGGTTGATGTTGAGTGGAGAAGGAATTTTTCAAGAGGTTGATACTGAGTGGAGAAGGTATTTTTGAGTGCCTTGCTTCTACACAGATTGCACCCACTTACTGGATTAGTAATTAGGCTTGGGGGTTCATTAGAATTCAACAGTTGAGCTACTTCTTCTGGATTAGGTTGGGAGGAACAGGCCTCCCTGGGTGTTTGTCGGCCTATTGTCTTTTACAGGTTCTATTGTCTTATCTATTTTTATTTACAAGTTTTGTTATCTATTTATGTGTATTTTAAAGTTCTGTTTTCTACTAAGTTTTTCCTATTTATTTCATCAAGTCATTTCAGTTATTCTGAATATTTTAATGATTCTGTATAAATCAAAATGATTGAATAAATGATCTCTGCATTTTTCCCCATGCAAAAAGGAACAACATTGTACTTTAGTACAGAGATAGATTAAAAATAGATAAAGTCTGATAGGCAAATAGCCAAGTGAATGAGAAGATTAAATTATATAAATCTCTCAAGTTTCTACCTTCTATTTAATTCCTGCATTTACATTCCAGTACTCTAATTATTAACTATTTTTATTTAGCTGTATTTATAGTTTATATACAATATTTATGTTTATAAATGTCTCAGTTTTTTCAAAATAATTATGTTTATGTTTTAATAGTATATGATTTATCTATCCATACTTAGCAGTAAAAATGTTCTTGTTTACACTAGGATAAATAAATATTTACTTTCAAATATAGCAGAATGATATTCTTCTACAGACATCAAGTATTTCCTTTTATTTCATGCTTACATTCATACATTTATTTTATATCATATTCACACAGTGAAAACCAAACTTTTGTTATTTCTGCCAAAACCCTAAATAGAGTTATCAATCACTAGTTATAGTAAACATTTCCAAATAAAATAACAAACACAGGCTTATTGCCAAGACCTCAAATAAAAGCATTGTTAAGCTTTATATTCCATAACAAAGGCTAAACCCTAACACTGGAATTAATTTCCTATTGTAATATCCCTCCTTTTATCTTTATCAGAATTTTAAAATAAATGTATATTGTAATATAGGAGGCCTTGGTGGGGAGCTCAAGGCCAAGGCCCCACCAGTGGACCTTGAAAGTATTTTTTTCATTATAATTTTTCCTAAATTTTTAATGGTTACTATAGACTTAAGAGACTAAGGACACGACACAACTTAATATTGGAGCATGAAATGAACTAGGGAAAAAGGTCAAGGGTAAGTGACGTCCTCTGAAACTAGTAATAATGACTAGGCATCATTATTGTGCTATGAGATACCAAAACAAAATTGACATGCTCAGTAAGGACCATTCAGTGTCACAAAGATCATACCCTACTCTTATGAGGTTACTAAGTAGGTAATACACTTATTATCTTAGAAGAAGTTATTCTTATTATTAACTGGCGGTACCCGTGAAGCCTACAGTAAATACTTACTAGTGGCATTAAAAAGGAAAAAGCTAACTTAGCTATATATTTTTAAGCAAAAAGGGTATGCATAAATATATTATTTATATATATATATATATTTTAAAAGGAAAACCTAGTGTCACTTCGCAAACTCTCCCCTTATTTTTCGGGAAGATTTACACTTGGCCGAATAATTCTTTAAGCACCGTGACTGACTCTCCAAGAGAGAGTGTTGTTGTTAAAAACATTAATGCTGGAAGGATTCGGATACCAATTCAGTTCAGTAGATCAGAATTAAAATTGTTTTATCATGCAGTGTTTTAAGTTGGGGAATTTTAGTGGTGGCATGGGATTCGAGCTACCACTTGCTTTTGTTGCTCTCATTCTAACATGTACTCACATGAGCAGTTTAAACTCCACAACTGACAGTTTACACACCATCTTCCTCCTTTTCCTCGAGATGGTTCCCTTGATGGAGTGGAGCCACAACCATCGATTTTAATAGTCTTCTTGTTAGACTTTGGATCAAACTCCGAATTCCTATTTGGATTGACATGTGTCGCCATAAATCGAACCTCAAGGCGAACTCCTCGATGATAAAAAAAAAAAAAAAAAATTATAAGTACGAGGGTGGAAAGATGTGCAGGGGGGAGGAATGATAGAGAGAATACTTGGATCTTTGAGATAGCGATCTAGAGAAATAATGGTGGTAGGAGTTCCAGAAAAGGATCCAACTTGCTATTCGTAATGGGGATAAATCCATCTCGGATTTGGGGAAGAAAGGGGGAAAGCGAACGGAAACGATGAGGATACAAGGGAATTCAACAAGATCACGTATTTTCTGGGAATGAGGCTCTATCGCACCAAGGTTTGGTAAGAAAGGATCAACAGGTACGAAAATAAGTTTTTGCTTTCAAATTTTGTGGATATTACACCCTGCAATCGTATTATGCGATCTTAGTTGGTTACTCTGTGCCTTCCGTCGGAAGTTTACCCTATGCTAGAACATGCTGTGCGATCTATGCAAGTTTGTTTCAAAACCTGAGCTTTCAGATTGGTACGGATAGAGGACTGGGATTTCTATCAATGTATGTCTGCTAAAACGCTACATCCAATTAATCAATTCTAAAGGTGAAGGATATCTATGTCTGTGCATTAGTATTATTTTGATCACTTTAGATCTCTAGCCAAATAAATATCTGATATATATGAGATATTTCTAGCTGTCAAAGTCTAACTCTGTAAACACGCAGGAGCTGTCTTTTATCCCTAGCCGAATAAACTTTTATTTAAATATATTGTTAGATATCAGATCCGAACTCTATAAAAGAAATGGATTTTAGTTTCCCATGCGATACATCTTGCTAGGAATTGGCTTAGCAAGCTAAGATCGCCTCTGGTCGCCCCTTTTTATTGATCATGTTGGCTTGATTGCTTACGGAGCTAAGTCAATGGATCTCTGTCTGGTATGTCGATTTACATCTTAGACCTTTATCATTATATGAAACCGTGATTTTCTTATGATCATACCAGCTCGGTTGCATGCTCTATTCAGTCATGGGTTCTGTCCTATATACTGAATGCATCTCAAATTTTAATTATATGAAGTCGTGGGTTCCTGATGATTATACCTAGCTCGGTGGTATGCTAAATTAAGTCATGGGTTTTATCCTGTACGCCGATTGCATGATAGATCTATGTGCTTCGAGATATTTGTCATTTTATGAAATCGTGGTTTCTTTATGATCATGCTGGCTAGGTTGTATGCTGAATTGAGTCATGAATATCTGTCCTGTAGGTCATGGATTTTTGCCCTGGAGGTATCTAAACCTTGCAACCTGTTCGTTTCCATGTTAGATACTCTGAAGTTATTTCTTTATAAAACTATGATTGTATTAGTTTTCTCCTCATTATTATTCAACTGACAGGGTTGTACCTTATACACTACATATATCCGTAATCTATAGAATGCGATCTAATTAAACTCGTGGATAGATTTTGTAACACTCTGTAGGATACGATCTCTGCAGACACTGTTTAATTGAGAGTGTATCTCTGCAATTTCTATTGATAATCGATCTCTGCACACAAATGCTTGGTTATATCTCTGCAATTTTACTTGATAGCCGAGAACTACACACAAGTGCTTGATCGAGGTCGTACATCTACAGATAGTTTCGATCCCTTCTCTTTGGTTTACTTGTTTTATCATTCATTTTTGGAGATGGGAACGATTGCATGGAGCTCGATCCCAATCCACATTACAAATAATAGCAGGCCAGACGTTGAATAGACGTTAGTAGAAATTGGGATGATAATATTTGATTTCGCATTTGTTGAGAGACGATTATACCCTCATGAAATCCACTGCCTTGATTATAACGCTTGACAAATCACTGTTTTTCTCTCCTCAGAAATCATTATTGTTACTTCATCAACTGATTGTGGTTAGGTGAGAAGCAGTATAATAACATTATGTTCATCAATGATCCACAATATCTATTTAACCTTTTTGTAAGTAGAATATAATCAAGGATGGTATTCTTAAACAAATATTTGAGTATTACCCATATTGATAGTATTGTTGTTTATGGATTAATTACCCATCTTGACAACCTATGTTATGCCATGTGGAAAGTGGTTGGTTCATAGCTATGTTTCTAGTCATAGAATTTGATTATATGAAATTAAACGGTGCCTTATTTGTCGTTTAGTGATGTAATTCATATTTTACATGAACAACATAATTCAAGAATTTGGTAAGTTGGCATGTTTAGAGTGATGATAGATATAGGGCATGCTTTAATATATATAGATATCCTCTCTGTATGGTTATTTTTGGTTATAGGAGGATAGCTATTAAAATTCGTATGCACAAAGATAGATATATTCGATATATGTATAAACTATCTTTTTGCAAATTTATATGTTGTTAGTTGATAACAATTGGATATATATATATATATATATATATATATATATATATATATATATCGCATGATTCTTTATATCTACAAACTATCTCTTGTAAATTTGTTGTGAACTTTAAGGAAACGAATGTAGTCGGATGTGTAAGGTTGATAAGGGAATTAGTTATGGTTATGCACGATGATTATCCATCTAGAGTATATTTTGATTTAGGTACATTTATTAATAATTATGACGAATATGATTTTCGTTGTGTTAGAATAAAGACAAGCATATAGATGCTTAGAATAGTTGCTATGAATATTATATGTATGTTAATTAAAAGTTATTAATTATTAAGTGAAAGGGTGTAACCCTTCACTATACACGCTCAAGCTTATAAAAGCGAGCCTCATTGTAAATTATTTATCATCATCTTTATCATCATCAATTATATATTATTATTTTATCAAATGGAGTTATTTTCCATTGGAGGATTATTCGCTTGAATAATCACGGAGTATATCCGGACACGGATATAGCATTATCTGGACACGGATATAGCATTGGTATCAGAGCGCTCCGATTCTCGGACACTTGTTGATTCTGGCCATTGGCCATATTTTTGGTTTGTAACCATAATTGCAGAGTTTCTGTGAAGCTGGTCCTTGACCATAACCTGGCCACTGGCCATCTTCTCCTCCCATAACCCCAATCGTACTCCTTTAAGGCCCCAATCCTTCTCTACTCATACCCTCACGCTCCCCGCCGCGTCACTCCTCACCTCCGAGAGCACCTCCATCGTATCATTCACGCTCCCTGCCACTTCACAGCTTCTGCGCGCCTGCTACACCACTCCGCCTGCACACTACTCACACCACGTTTTCCCCTTCCTCCGGCCAACTTCCCTGCACGCTGCTCATTCCAGCGTCACTCTGCCGTCGTTCCAAGAGCTACCACCTCCAGTCCGCGCTTTCGCTGCACCCAAACCCCCGTTGTGTGTCCCCACTTCCATCGCATCCCCCACACAGCTTTATCACTCCACCCTCCAACCCACTCCCTTCACGCCTTCCCTAGTGCGTGAACGCCCCTCGCTGCGCCTCTCCTCCTCTCTACATCTCCCATTGCTCGCTGCGACCTCCTCCCCACACGCGCAAGCTTCTTTCCAGCTTCCTTCCATACACCTAGACCACTTCTCCCGTGCCTGCAAACTCCCTTCCACCATCACCGTCCTGCGTAGCCGTTGTCCCTCCTCCTGCACGCTGTGACCTCCTGCATGCCCACCTCCACTCCGTTGCTCCCCGGTCGCGCCTAGCTCTGCGCCAGCTCCCGTCCCTCCCTACGCCTGCCCCCAAATCCTTCACCACCTCTCGGCCACCCCACACCGGCCACCGCAACGCCGAGCCATCCCAGTTCCAGCCTCCATCTGCTATCACCGCGCCTACCCCCTCTCTCGCCCTCGCCCACGCACCACTGCGTCTACCTCCACCACGCGCCACCCTACATCCTCCACTCCCGCTCCCCCGCAACCAGTCCACGCCCTCTGCACACACCATCCACCGACTCCCACCGCGCCTCCTCCACCGGCCATTGAAACCCTATTTTAGAACAAAACAAAAAATTAAATATTAAACATTATAATATATTATTATATTTGTTTAAAATATTGTAATTTTTGAAAAGAAACTAAATATTAAACTATATATATATAGTTATATAAAACATTAATAATAATAATTATTAATTATTATTATTCAAAAATAAATAATAATTATTATTGAAATAATAATTATTTTTGGAAAAAAGATTATTAAACCTAATAAGAGAAGAACAAAATCAAAGAAAAAACAACATCAAAGAAGTCAAAGGAAGACTCGTTGGTCAAAAGAAGTCGAAGACCAAATCGAAAAAAGTCTAAGCAAGACTCCTTATTATCAAAAAAGTCGAAGAACACTTATCATCAAAGAAATCAAGTCAAGAACAAATCAAGAAGAATTCAAAGCAATCATCAAGAAGTCGAGACGCGCTATCATCAGAAAAATCAAAATCAAAGAAGATCATTCCACCGTCGAAGAAGACAGACACCATGGAAGCCGATTTGCGAGAGAAATTAGAAGCCAAGTTAAAGCGTTATCAAAAAGACAATGAAGAATTGCGCGACATAAATAACAGTTCAGAAATAAGAATTCAATTACAAGAAAGGTACAATGAAATAAAAATCTCTGACCAGGAAAGGCATATAGAAAAATTGTATGCGCAAATTGATGAATTAAAAGCCGAAAATAAATTCAATCAGAGGTTAGGAAATCAAGATATAAAGAAGGAAATAAATAATTACGAAGCAGAAATAATACGCTTGAACAAAATCATTAGCGACAAAGATGAAGAACTAATGCAGTTACGACATAAATTAGAAAGTCAAGAATCAGAGGTCGACCAGTGTCGACAACAGATAAAAGTTCTTCAACAACAAAATGATGACTCTACAAAGACACATAAGTCAGAGATCGCGAAGAGTAATAAAGCATTATCTAACAATGCTGAAGAAATTTTTAGACTAAGAAATCATAACAAGATACTAGTCACAAAAATTAAGAAGTTGAAAAATAGTCGAAAGATAGAACAATCTATAGACGACATTGAAGGGAAACTTCTAGACAAGCAGGAGGAAAATAGTTGTATCAGAAGTCATAATGAAGATCTTAAGGAACAACTTAAGACATCTGAAGATGACAGAAAATCACAAGTCAAATTGATCAAGAAGTTTCAAAATGATAACAGGCAGTTAGGAAACAAGTTGGAAAAGATACAAAATGAAACCTTAAAACCTAAAGAGACAAAAATAAAACTTCCAACTCAGATCAATGCTCTAAAGGCGACATTTGTAAACGAAAATGACATCGTGAAAGTCCCTTATCGACACCCCAACCATAAAAACCGATATTTGAAAAAGTGGGAAAAGTCGAAAGATAATGGTACTAATGTGATCAAATCTCCTGACGACACATCAGTAGGAAATCCCATCAGTCCACAACAAGTCAATTTGGGATGGATTGATCCGTCGATGTATCGGAAGTTATGCTCTACACTTAGCAGTTCGTATCGACATGTTTCATCAGCCATGCCATCGCAAAGAACAATGCAACAAAATTATAAGGCTTTGAGGACAAAGCCTTTCTAAGAGAGTGGCAATGCTATGAATATTATATGTATGTTAATTAAAAGTTATTAATTATTAAGTGAAAGGGTGTAACCCTTCACTATACACGCTCAAGCTTATAAAAGCGAGCCTCATTGTAAATTATTTATCATCATCTTATCCATTATCAATTATATATTATCTATTTTATCAAATGGAGTTATTTTCCATTGGAGGATTATTCGCTTGAATAATCACGGAGTATATCCGGACACGGATATAGCATTATCCGGACACGGATATAGCAATAGTACTTTTATAGGTCTTATAACCTATGTTCATTGTATATGGATACTCGACTTAATTCCGTGGTTAACTTGAAAATTGTTGGAAAAACAATCTCGAAGAAAAAGGCTGCAAAGTAGCGGAAAGTGATTTCGCAACAATTGGGTTGTACGATGTAAATTCTACTTGATTATTAATACAAGATGCGACTCTCCTTTGGTGGACGTAGCCCATTATGGAATGGGTGAACCACGTACATTTTGTCTTCCCATGTGTATAATTCTTGATTCTCATGTTTAAGTCTTATTATGTATATCTTGTCAACAACTCTTGAGTAAATTGTTATTCATAGAATGTGTATGGAAATAATGTCGTGAAGCATTTTGTTATCATAGCATGGAGCTGCGAAGTTGATTTATAAATATAATGGACTTGAGGGAGACCCAAGGAGCTGCAATGGTAATACTTGATAACATAAGCAAATTGACTTTTATAAAAATGTCAAGTGTATGCACAAGGATTAATTACATGTTGGTTGTTTCTTATAATGTTTTATTATGAATATCTTTAAGGGAAGAAATTTTAATTTTCACCAAAATTACTAACTCGCAAACCTTGGAGATGTGACACCTATTTTATTTAAGACACAACAACAACATTATAAACAAAACGAAGCATATACAGGCTGTAAGCCTTATCAACAATTTCATTTATCCATTGTTCTATTAAAACAAACAGTCATATTATTGTTTCACAAAAACATTCACTCATTGATCGATAACCAAGATAAACACAAAGGTTGTCAAAACATTGCTTATTTTCATATCATCGACAAGTTACAGATCATGTTTTGTAGGCCAAGCCCAAATCGACGAAAAGACACAACTACAGCGACTTGGGTTATAAACATTCTTCCAACTTGACAGAGCTCAAAAACTTAACCTCCAGGATCTAATTTTCATAATCAAACATGGCGATTTCCTTATGGGTCGAGGCATAGCCTCCCCATACATTTTTAAAGGTTTACAAAACCCTATCCCTACAAATTACAAAACTCTCTGAGTTAAAACAAAAACACACAGACATCACACCAGTCGACCATCTTCTTCATCTACACAGGGTCTCAAGGAAAATGCCGAGGCTTACCGGTTGCTATAGCTATTCCAACCTTCAACGCCAGATTTGAGGAGCCATTGCATGGTTAAACCTGCATTAACATTTCAAAGTGGTTAAAACATTATCCCATAAGAAATAATTTAGTATCGAAGTTTTTAATAAACGATAACACTCATATATGAACATTACAGCGAAGGAATTCAACACATTACCTTTTCCAGTGTTAGCCTGGAGCAACAACGAACACCATTACAGTTGCAACTACAACAAAACCCTCCATTTGTCAAATGATGGTATCACTGGAGCCAACCCCAAGCTATTTTCTTAAACACGATAATACAGTATCGAGAAAGAGAACAACCCTGGCAAGACCATGACCTTACATTTCAAACCCTGTATCAAAATGGAGCAAACTCTCAACAATTTGGGGTATCGAACCACCTAAAGACTAAATTCCAAAACTGTTAACGAGTTTTTCATCACTGTACAAGAACAAGAAAGAGAGCTCGGCTCTATTAAAACCCAGAGGTTACGAGTTCAAGAGTCAGCAATTACGCCTCCACAGGAAGAACAACCTAGCTAAAATACCTCAGCTTGTCGGCCACGTAGAGCTTCCACAACTGAGAACAAAGACACAATAACTCATTGAATGCAGCGAGGGTAGGGTTTAACCAATGCATTGAAACCCTCACAAGATCGATGGTGGAGATCACTGGTGAGGTTTACGAAATTACAAACTGTCTATCACATTAATTGAAACATCATTGCCACAGTCACGAAGGAGCCAGCTTGGCAACACAAAACCCTTTCCAATTCTACAGCTCATCATACGGTGGTTACACCTTGGAAACTATCACATGACCCAAGCTTATGTGTTATCCACGATAGTATTCCACTATTCTTGTTAGTTGTGTGCATTCAATGCACAGGAGATATTACCTCCGCCAACCTGTAATGCACATTAACGTTCACATCAAAGTGTTGATGTATATGTAACTTCGGAATGTATTTCACATATATGTATATTGTATTCCTATAGAGATGGTATTATTCCTCTATAAGGAAGTGTCGTCATTTATATTGTAAGTGTCGTAACTTATACTTGATGGGTTATTAGACCACCTTGTTTGGGGTCGGCCCTGTATAAGTCATGTGGGTCAAAGGGTTATTAGACCACCCTATTGGGGGTCGGCCATGTGGGTCAAAGGGTTATTAGACCACCCTATTGGTGGTCGGCCCAGTCAGCATTATGTTATGTGGTTAAGTTCGAGCCTACATGAGTTAGGTAAAAAGGCAAGTCAAGTCAAGTATAAATAGAGTGCGGGAGGCAGTCTATTTACTCACTCACTTCTCACACATGCACTCAAGGAGGAGTGGCGCACTTATGGAGGAGGAGGATCTGCTGCTAGGTTATGGCTATCTCTCTTGGTTGGTTGTATCATTGCTCTATCTATCTTTGAGGAAGTTATTGGGGTTTTTCACCTTTATGGTTTTCCCCAAGTAAATCTTTCTGTCTCTTGTGTGCTTGCATTATTGTCTCCATGATTGATATGCTGTAGATATGCTGTACATGTTGTTTTCTCAGTTAAGATCCTAGATCATATTGAAGTAAATTCTTAAAATCTAACATGGTATCAGAGCTAGCCTGAAAGAAGGCATGATATGGCATGTATGACACTTGTTGCACTTACGATGCTAGGGCTTGATATAGAAAAAACCAGTCATCGTAGCACTTTCACTATAAATCCGTTTTGGCGAAGTTTTCGGATCTGAAATTGTTACAGGCCGAAGATAATATCTCCAGGTATCTTGTATCCAAAGGAAAACCTCTAATTCGTTGTACTTTGTGATTTATGATCTGTACAATATAGGGTTTCTGCCTCTTCCAGATCTGAGTCAAAATCAGGTGACCTTGGGAAAAAGGTCATATCTTGGGCTAGGAAGCTCCAAATGCAATTTCGTAAAAATTGACAGGTAGTACACAGTCTATACTATCTCCGGAAACTTTTTCAGAGGCCGAAGTTAAAACAGTGACACGTGGCACGCCGTACAAGTTCGCTCTCCTGTTTTATCTCAAAACAGGTCACGTTGCGACATTTGGAATAACTCTCTCTCAGAGAGTCCAATTGAGTTCAGACCTGTCAGGATGGAAAGGTAACAGGCCGAGCTATCTCAAAAAGTTTTTTTAGAGGCCGAAGTTAAAAAAGTGACACGTGGCACGCTGTACAAGTTCGCTGTCCTGTTTTATCCCAAAACAGGTCACGTTGCGACATTTGGCATAACTCTCTCTCAGAGAATCCAATTGAGGTCAAACCTGTCAGGATGGAAAGATAACAGGTCAGGCTATCTCAGGAAACGTTTTCAGACCCTGTGGATCAAAAATTTCAGAGTTATACCAGAAACAATCAGGTACATATTTCTATCAAAACAGAATTATTTTTTGGTACCTTCATTCATGGCTTCCAGAATTTAGGGCTTTGGAGAAAGTTGGAATTTTTGTAATCGGAGACCACGGCTGAATGCTACTCATCAAAATAAAAATTTAGAGACCAAGATCAGAATTTTTGGTTGGGCAGAAGGCCGGGCTTGATTAGACCCTAGTTCGGGACTTTGATCAGAAAAGTGGAAAATTAGGGCTTCTATAAAAATGGGAATTTTTGAAATCTGTGACCACGGCTGGAAGCTCCTCAAAAAAATAGAAGCTTAGAGCTTTGGATCAAACATTTTGATTGAGAAGAAGAGTGGGCTTCATGAAACCCTAGTTCAGGGTCATGTCCACTGAATCCGGAAGTTTCAAAGGCAAAATTGAGGAGTGAAACTTTGCAGTTTTCAAATTCTGAATATACTAGTTTGATCAGCTCATCAAGGCGCATATTTCTATCCTTTCGGAAGTATGAAATTCAAAGTTTGAATTTTTGGGGTTTCTCTGACAAACCCATATCCAGCTCTAGGTCCAGTTCTTGCAAATCAAGTGGATTGGGTTAACCCTAGAAGAAGATGGATTGATCATCTACATGAGTGAAGAAGTTCATGTTTCAGAGGGAGATGAGGCTAAAGCCTTACATAAGAAGATTACAAGCGATCTCGATAGGTATGACTCATCAAGGTATGTTTCGATATTTGTCCATGATTAAGTTTATGGTATGTTTGTCTTCATGTTATTACGGTTAGTACAATTTTGATTTTAGATTTGTCGTATCACCTTAACAAAAGTATGAATGCATGATAGAAGATATTCATTGGTTAAGGTGTTGACACTTATGATTGTACTAATGCATTATGGTGTTGTATGAGGTTTATGTTGTCTACTAACATGAAAGGTACACCAAGAAAGACAAATCATGTTCTGGTCCAAGAACATATGATCATGATAACATGAGGACAAAGATTCATCCATTGTCATGGATCTCATAGAAGATCCATCTACGAGGTATGTATAACTTGGTTTTGTAATAGTTAACCTATGAGATATACAGGTTACTAGCACAAGTCATTGAAGAAGAACAAGAATACATCATGTGAGTATGTTAGACATAAATAGCTAGCATGCTAATCCAGGTATGTTTTTCCTATATCAAGATAGAATCCTACCTTGTGTTAGGATCTTATACTGTTGTTGATAATGATTATTCATGAAGTCATAGGTTTGAATAATCATGGTTGTATGCATATTATGTTTCTTCCCTTAATTGATGATATGACTAACCAGAAGAATCATGAAGGTATAGGTTGGAATAATCACAGGTCTTATGCATAATATATCTCTTATCTTGATTGATGATTCAACTAACCTGAAGAGTCATATGTTTGAGTAATTACAGGTTTAGACATGTTATGTTTCTTATGATTTGACTAACCTTAAGAATTCTACATAAACCTTGAATGCTAATGCTTATTATTTTCTGTTTGAAATGATCATGACTATACATGCTTGAGATTATTGTGTTTTAATAGTATACTAATGAATGTATGATTTTATATGAGATCACAAGGATAATACATTCATGATACTAATAAGCATGCATACGGACCAAGGATGGATATGAGCTCAAGAACAGGTAATCCAGGAAGCAAAGATCAAGAGGGAGTACACTCTAGTGGTTTATGCAAGGATGCAAATATTCAGAGGGAGTTGACCATCTCTCTAAATCCCACAATAGAAAGGTGTAGAAGAAGCTACTTCAGATTAGGACTCCAGCAGCTCCTGCAAGGAAGCGAAGACTCAGAGGGAGTCCACCCAACGAACAAACAAAGATAAGTATTTGAATTGTCATTTCTTAAATAATACTGTTCAATAATGTATATACTGATGTTCCTAGAATTAGGTTGTGTATTATGCATATTAGAATAATTACATTGATGAACAGTATACTCCTAATATGCATGGGTAAGTGGCCTATGGCACTGTACAACATTCCATTGCTACTTATCTAGAATGAAACCTCTTTGTTGACATATTGGGAGTTGTGCACACTCTTAACAATGTTCTGGTAGAGATTGGAAGGCATCTAGAAAGTTACGGAATATGGATAAATGTTGTATTGAAGCATTGGCTAAGATAATTGCATGACTGTATGGCATATTTCTTTATGTGTAAGAATTTGTTCTGAAAACTATGAGATGTTTTCTAATCATGCAATTTAAACTTGTTGTGTAGGAAAGATCATATGCCATCTCCTAGAAAAGAAGAACTACAACATTTGTTCAGCAACAAAATTATCTATTGAAGATATTGAAGTTCCCAGGATACGGGAAGAATGCCATGATTCGTCGATCATGAAGAATGATGTTTGGGATGTAGTACCAAGACATGAAGGGAAGTTTGTTATGACTTCCAAATGGAACTATCAGATCAAGCATGTTGCAGATGGCAGCATTGAGAAATATAAAATTGATGAAATAGAAGATGCACCAGATGGATTTCAAGACAACATGGTGTAGTCATATATGTGTGCAGAACTTGGTATGGTAGGATAGACAACTTTCTATCCAGTTTGAGATTTACCAAGAATAAAGTGGATTCCAACCTTTTCTACAAGGTTGAGGAAGGCAATCCAGTGATACTACTTTTGTATGCGGATAACCTATTTGTTACAGGTGAAGATAGATTGATTGCCGACACACAACGGAAGCTTACTACCGAGTTTGAGATGAAGAACTTGGGGATGATGCACTATTTGTTTTTTTGGCATGGAGGTGTGGCAGAGTGATGGAATCTTCCTTGGACAAGGGAAGTATGCAGTAGAGATCCTGAAGAGGTTCGGGATGATGGACTGCAACGCTATGGCCACACCTATGGCATCAAACCTGAAGCTTCTATGTGATGCTTCATCTGAGCCAGTTGATGTCTCTTTGTATCGTCAGATGATTGGGTCCTTGATGTACCTGACGAACACGAGACCAGACATTTGCTTTGCTGTGAACACATTGAGCCAGTTTCTGACGGATCCGAGGAGTGTTCACCTGGTTGCTGTAAAGCATGTTCTGAGGTACCTGAAGGGTACAGTGGATTATGGGCTCAGGTATGAGGAGAATCAAAAGTTTAACCTACATGGTTATGTTGATTCAGATTGGGCTGGCAGTGCTGCAGATAGGAAGAGCACATATGGGTGCAGCTTCAGTATGGGATCAGGTGTGATCTCTTGGTTTAGCAGGAAGCAGTCCTGCGTAGCACTGAGTACAACTGAGGCAGAATATGTTGCAGCCTGCTCAGCTAGTTGCGAGGCAGTATGGCTACGGAAGCTACTGTATGAGTTATTTGATCTCTCGTTGGAAGCTACTGGTATCTTCTGTGATAACCAGAGTTGTGTGAAGCTGTCCGAGAACCCAGTGTTTCATGACAGGTCGAAACACATAGAGATCAAATATCACTATATCAGGGATATGGTGTAGAGAGGAGCTTTGAAGCTCCTATATGTTGCGACGGACGAGCAGATTGCAGATGTGCTGACGAATCCACTAGCCAGGGTGAAGTTCGAGTACTTCAGAGAGAGGCTTGGCATTCTTCAGATCGAGGACACTTCGAGGAAGAAGTGATGGACACATTTGCTGAAGCCATTCCAAGCATGTGGAAGGAGGATCCTTCACATGGCTGTGGATGTAAGCGCTGGATGATGAGCATCAGGATGATGTTCTGGTTTCTGCTGGATATGATCAGTTGGATCAAGTTGGATCATTTTTATGTATGTATGTACGTATCATGTTGGATGCTGGATATGATCAGTTGGATCATTTTTATGTATGTATGTACGCATCATGTTGGATGCTGGATATGATCAGTTGGATCGTTTTTATGTATGTATGTACGCATCATGTTGGATGCTGGATATGATCAGTTGGATCCTTTTTATGTATGTATGTACGCATCATGTTGGATGCTGGATATGATCAGGTGGATCATTTATGGATGCATCATGTTGGATGCTGGATATGATCAGTTGGATCATGTGTATGTATTTTGTATATGCATCATGTTGGATGCTTGGACCATGTATCTGTATATGTATCAGGTGGATACATTGTATGATCAGGTGGATCATGTATGGTGATACGTATCATGTATCAGGTGGATACATTGTATGATCAGGAGGATCATGTATGATGATATGTATCAGGTAGATACTTGGTATGCATCAGGTGGATGCAGTGATGATCAGGATGATCATGGATGATGAGCTTCAGGATGTTGCTCCAGATGACATGCAACAGGACGTTGCAGTGATGATGATCAGGATGATCATGGATGGTGAGCTTCAGGATGTTGCTCCAGATGACATGCAGCAGGACATTGCAATGATGATGATCAGGACGATCATGAGTACATCAGGATGATGTATGGTGAGTATCAGGTTGATACTCTGTGGCCGTGGATCAGGTTGTGCAGATGAGCATGTCTGGGAGATCCTATAGGTCGGAGTTGTGTACCCGTAACAGCCTGGGATGATCTTTCGAGACATTGCTCTGGGAGGACATGTAATTTGTGCCCTGGGAGATCTCAGGTCGGAGTTGTGTACCCGTAACATCCTGAGATGCTCTTGCGAGGTTTTGTCCTATGGCATGTAATTTGGGCCCTGGGAGATTTCAGGTCGGAGTTGTGTACCCGTAACATCCTGAGATGCTCTTGCAAGGTTTTGTGGTGGACCACATGTAATATGTGCCCTGGGAGATTTTAGGTCGGAGTTGTGTACCCGTAACATCCTGAGATGCTCTTTCGAGGTTTTGTGGTGGGGTCACATGTAATAGCGCCCTGGGAGATCCTACAGGTTGGAGTTGTGTACCCGTAACATCCTGGGATGCTCTTTCGAGGTTTTGTGACGCACGTAATAAGTCCTGAGGATTCCACAGTATGGCCAGTGATGACGAAGACCTGCAGGTGGTGGGCCTACATCCAGTATGAAAAAGGACTGGCTCTGTAGAACTTCCTATGACGAGTAGATTCAGAGATTGATTGAGATAGCAGCAGCAGTGACAATGATGATGACTCAATGACGATTATCCAGTGACGATGATCCAGAGAAGATGACTTGTGCTAGAAGAACTGTGCTGAGAAATACCTTCCTAGTTAAGAGGGAGTGTTGATGTATATGTAACTTCGGAATGTATTTCACATATATGTATATTGTATTCCTATAGAGATGGTATTATTCCTCTATAAGGAAGTGTCGTCATTTATATTGTAAGTGTCGTAACTTATACTTGATGGGTTATTAGACCACCTTGTTTGGGGTCGGCCCTGTATAAGTCATGTGGGTCAAAGGGTTATTAGACCACCCTATTGGGGGTCGGCCATGTGGGTCAAAGGGTTATTAGACCACCCTATTGGGGGTCGGCCCAGTCAGCATTGTGTTATGTGGTTAAGTTCGAGCCTACATGAGTTAGGTAAAAAGGCAAGTCAAGTCAAGTATAAATAGAGTGCGGGAGGCAATCTATTTACTCACTCACTTCTCACACATGCACTCAAGGAGGAGTGGCACACTTATGGAGGAGGAGGATCTGCTGCTAGGTTATGGCTATCTCTCTTGGTTGGTTGTATCATTGCTCTATCTATCTCTGAGGAAGTTATTGGGGTTTTTCACCTTTATGGTTTTCCCCAAGTAAATCTTTGTGTCTCTTGTCTGCTTGCATTATTGTCTCCATGATTGATATGCTGTAGATATGCTGTACATGTTGTTCTCTCAGTTAAGATCCTAGATCATATTGAAGTAAATTCTTAAAATCTAACACAAAGAATTAATACAATAGAGTTACGATTATGGTAAGTTCGGGACTCATCATGTAGTGCCCTTACCAGGGCACAGGGTCTCTATCATCTAAATGACTATATGTCTCTGCAATTTAAATAATCATAAACTTAAATCTTCATTTACAGCTCTGTCTTTTAACATGCATAATTTGAGAATAAAGAAGAATACTTTCTATTCAAGCTAGCTTAGTAAAATACCTGGACCTGTAGATTTGCAGTAAGATCAGAAGACATACGTGGTGAATTCTGTATGGTACCTTAGCAACCCAAAATGATGTGTCCGCCCTACCGATCAGCTATTATCATGCTGACCGTAGGAAATCAATGGATTTCCTAGCCCTCAAGCCCACAGACCGATAATCCCGACAACAGCTTTCCATCGAACCTTTCCATGGTAATATTTTGCTGAATTAACCCCCTCCTCAGTCTTTTCATTTGAGTTTCCCACCTCCTCAAAGCTTCGAGTTAACCCCCTCCTTGGCATCGAGTTAACCCCCTTCTCGGCATTCCTCCTTTTTCACAAAAATAAACCTCATAGTTCTCCCACCAAAAATCCCCCTTACTACTTTGTTCAATCCCCTCTTTATAGGAATCCACCTCCTTCATAAAGTCAAACTTCCTTATCACTCCACCGCCCTAGCTGTCACCTTTTTAGGAAGTACAAATCATTAATGCAACACCCTTTTTAAGGCATAAAGGTGGATTATATATTATTTTAAATCACCCAATTTCTCTCAAGTAGTGGAATTATTCAATAATTTATTTAAACAATCCTTTCTATTACTTGGAATGATTCCATTAATTAATTAAATGAATAATCTATTTAATAAATTTATTATTATTCGATCCACTATGCTTTTATAAAAGGGTTTATTATTTTATTATTGAGTAAATAATAACAATAACAACAATGATAATTAATAATAATAGTAATTCAATGAATTGTGAATAGTAATTAAAATGTTTATTTGTTTAATCAATAAGTGTCAACATAGTACTTCTATGTATAGTTAATGAAATGTACTTAACGGTTTATTTAATCATGATCAACAATTATCTAGCACACTCTTCTAGTATTACTATTTGTCTATCATACTTCATATTGACGACACCGTCATTTGAGGGTACTTACAAGTAATGACTCTTATCTTAATTGTTCATTACAATGTTCACATACAAGGTTAATTAACTTATTTTATACGTTAGAGCTTGATAATCTTTTACTAATTAAATCATTCACCAAATACTTAATTGAGTTATCTAGGATAACTTATAACATTGTTAAATCTTGATAAGTGTGTTGTAAACCAATATTATTGCGCATGTGCATAATGTGCATGCGTGGCCAGCGTATGCACAAGATGGGCATGTGCTATAAACATACGTCATGTCTCCTATGCATAATAGCTAACTAATACCAATAATACTTTATGCAAACTGAACAAATATATATACATCATAATATTACTAAAACATCATCGATTACTTTACCAGTTAACCTTTAAGATTTCATTTCATCATTTTTAGGAGTACATTTGTTCAATCAATCAGGTACAAAGGAAAGCTGCCTACTACCACCAACTCCAGGTCAAGGAATACCCAACCCTCAACAGTACTAACTATAATATCCTCCCATCCTAACCTACTGCCACATCCTCCCTATCCCTCCTCTGCTAGTACAAAAGTGGATGTCGGACTCATCGACCTGACCACATAGAACTTGAGAGCGATAGCGTCGGCTGAATAGCGGACCTATCCTCTCCTAGCAGGCATCCAATCATCGTCATCACACATACATGGGGAGAGTGTGTAACATCCCCTAATACAATTCAGTCAGTATTTATCGAAGTTTTAAAATTTTCGTCAACAGTACTACTTAGATTTTTGGCTATACTCATACTGAAACTTTGAGAGTTTGTTTCATTGCTTTGCTCAATATTTAAATTGCCCCTATAACTCTTTATTATGCTTACTCCTACTAACTCTTAGTCCACATTCCATCGATAGGCAGCTACCAATGTAAACAAGTAAAGTTTTCACAATCCCTTTATCTCCTTCGAACGATTACATATAAGTGAACTTCATAATAGTGATATGCTTCTATAGAAAATCTCTTAAATAAACCCATAGTGTATAGGCACACTAGTTTATTTGAATCATTCAACACATTAATTGTAAACATGAATATACTTAAAACACAACATACCTTTCATGATCAATACAAAGATTATCTATAACTCATGTCTTACCAATCACATAGTCAAATATTAATGTAACGACAACACCATCACAATATCTTAGGACAATTTACACAAGTAAGGACACATTAGAAAGAGACCCCAATTTCACGTGGTTCACCCAACTCTTTGGGCTACGTCCACCAACCGTTGTTGCATCATGTAATATTTATCCAAAGAATTACATCCTGGCAACTTCATTGTTGCTCTTACAGCTTATCTCACTGAGATCATTTGCTTTTGCGACATTCGTCGATGTAATTTACACCCTCACAGAGAACTTTCTCTGTATTTATTATGTCTCCACAAGCTCTGGCCTTAATACAAATCCCACACCATTAGTGCAGTTTATAACTACAGCCAGCATAGATATCTTACAGGTTCTACTTTCGAATATCAAAAACATTATCACTTAGCCGCAGATGTCTACCCATTTAGATCTAAGAGAAAAGTATCACTTAGCAGCAGATATCTATCAACTTTACTTTCAACAATCAAAACTATAAATGGGAAATCGCTTAGCAGCAGATGTCTATCTTCAAACATCCAGATCTAAAACGATAGTCGCTTAACAACGGATCAATCTAGCAGAAAGGGAGAAAGCCCCGTACTTACAGAAGGTGGTTTCTTAAACCCTTGAAAGGAATCACCTACATAGATTCCGTGCTATCTGCTGAAAAATGGTTCTCTATATTTAGAGAGATCGCTGAGATTGCTCAGCTTCCCATCAAACAACAATACTCAGACATATGCAGAAAAAGTCACCAATCAATCTCAATATACAGTAAGAAAAATATTAAAGTAGTTAGATTCCCCAATCACGAGCTCATAAAAAGGCAGAGTACTAAAACCACATTTTAACCTCTTTGGATATGAACATCTCCACAATCTTCAAGAGGACATTATGACCGCGCGTGTATCATATTTACTAGGAATAAGTCATGCTGTGGAAGCTCAACCTAGTTGAGATATATAAATTTTTCATCCGGAAAGAATAAGCAAAGAATCTTAACCACGATTTCAATATAACAACAGAGATCTTGAAGAACAGAGATCTACGATTTCGAATAACAATCAAGATCCTGTAGAACATAAATCTACAATTTCACTTCAGCATACAACCCGAGATCTATGACTTCCATTCAGCATATAAGATAGAAATAGCACTTTCATCCAAAATAAGCAGAGAATGTAGCCACGATTTCAAAATAATAATCAAGATCCTGTAGAACACAGATCTACATGATTTCCATTCAGCATACAGCCATCTATGACTTCAACGATCGCTACGGAGATCTGGTTTTTGGTATTGGATTCATGCTGACAAATTTTAAAACAATACCTAGATCTCATCTCCGCGATTCAACACTATCACTGCAAATATCTCATTTGGAGATTAACTACTCAAATCGTGCTAACAAGATACAAATACAGAGATTTCATCTCTTCCCTTCAACATACTGACAGAACATGACGCTTTCAACAAAATATGGCATAGCAATGTAACACACAATCTAGACCTGCGGACAAGGATCCACGTTGTATTACACATTCAAGATGAATTTGTGCTTTCATCGAGGGATAAGTACTGAAATGTAAACACAATTTCATTCAGTATATACACGTTAAACAACTGATCAAGTTCAGATCAATTCTACGCTAAGCTATCGATCAAGCTCATATCGACATGTATCTAATAACATACAGTAATGAACAATTCCGATCCAGTAATAACCACGGCAGAGATCCTGTATCTGGATCAAAGTTTTCATGGCAGAAATACATATGATAGGAAATATGGATCCAATAGGGATCACTTGAATCCTTGGAAACAAACAAAAATACAAAAATAAAACAAAAGATCTTAACTCGAATCCAGGCAAATTCGCGGTTGCATACCCAAAAGATAAAGTAATAAAATGTAGATTCTAGCTGGGTTCATACGAATTCATGGCAGAATCCAGTATAACGGTACTAGAATACAATATTGATATTAACCGGGATCAAACAGATTCATGACTCTCTGGAAACTCACGCAGCAACATAAAGAAGAACACTAAGACCAACCAGCCAAATTCCCCACTTTTCAGAGATCTAAATAAAAGCAAAGCTCTTACCACATATTTCGCCGATTAACCTCAAAGAGATCTAATAGACAATTGCATAGATTTTACGAGATTTTCGCTATCCAGTGATTGCTCTCCCGTACGCTCCTCGATCCACCATCAATGGGCTGTAACTAAGCTACCACTCAATCCTAGACAGTCTCGGCGAGTTTTTTCCTCCTTTCTACTAGCAAGGTCTTCCCTTACTCCCTCCCCCCAATCCTTAGAGTTCTGATTATTAAATAGATGATAACCCCTTTCCTCGGGCATATCACGTCCTCGGGGAGTTCTAGTTCTCAAGAAGGAGAAGACAAATGGCAATGATAAGGAGGCTCCACGATGGTTAGTAGAAAACTGTAGTGATGAGGTGTCATTTGCCATTAATACTACTATTCTAGTGAATGGAGCGCGCCATTTGTAGAGGAAGATAAATCTACTAAAGTAGTTGCATCTTCTTTATTTTTAATTACTCCATATATATATAATGTTTTGTGTTATAACACTTCCATATGTGTTATTCCATTAAGTTAATAACTTAAAGATGTAATAAAATTGCCTACAAGATATTATAAATAATATCTTATATATATATATCTTTTCTCTTCTTAAAGGTACCAAATATATATCTTGGAGGTGTCCACCCGACCAAAAGTAATAAAAGATTTCATAGTACTAACCTAGTGTAAATGGTTAGCTTATAACCATTGCTAGATGGTGGGGTTTTTGTTTTAACATTGCGTATCGTTTGGCGTCGTGTGCCGGAGTCATTCCAAGCATATTTTACATAATAATAAAGGGAAGGTAAGGAGGGATATCACATCCTCATCCCCTTTAAAAATAACACCGTCCTCGGTGTTCGCTCTTCTCTTGCAGCAATCATTTGTATCACAAAACTGGAATTCAAAAGAAACAATGTTTAGTAATAACCTGTCATCGATTTCATAATCAAACTCAAGAACATAAATCATGAGTTCTTTATTGCATATATCACTTGCAACATATGGAATAAATCTAGTGTTCCCTATTTTGTATATTGTTTGACAAAATCAACAACAAGCAACATTCATTTGATCCAGGAAATTCTTGCCTAACACCTTAGTGCTCACGCAGCAATCCTTTTTCTCATGCCTTGCCTAACACCTTAGTGCTCACGCAGCAAACATTTCATTCATGTCTTGCCTAACACCTTAGTGCTCACGCAGCAAACATTTTTTTCATGTCTTGCCTAACACCTTAGTGCTCACGCAGCAAACATTTCTTTCATGTATACTAAGCAGCGTCCTGCCTCCCACATATACATTTTCTTATAGCTTGCCTAGGTCTTACAGCCAGCCGATTCTCCGAGAATCCTAGTGGTTGTTCAATCCCTGATTTTAGGGAGCATTTCAATGCCATTATAACACTCTTTACACAATTCCCCCCAAGCCTTCTCGCTTGAGTCCCATAATTTATTTTCCCCAAGCCGCCTTGCTTGAGTCTAGAAAAATCTCTTTCAATTTAAACAATTTATTTCGTCACATTACGTTCTGTACCCATACGATTACTCTGACCAATCTGGGTCGAGTGCTTTGTTCAACAATAATTATCAACATTTAAAAGAATAAATAACGGTTGTGATGTGGGTTTTAAATCCTCACCCCCTTATTTTACCTTGGATAATATTCATGCTCTTGTCTTTCCACAAGTTGCACAAAATTTTGACCATCAGCCAAATTCACCTGTTAGTAACAAGATAAAATATTTGTAAGAAGATCTTTCCCCTATGCATAAAAATAAGAAGATCATCATCTAAAGTGAACACCACTGGCTTAATTAATAGAATTACATAATGTCTTGAAATGCATTCTGCTTATGGACATTACATTCAGTTCACCTCAATACTTAACTTAAACTGTGTCAAGCACCCATTTAATTATACGATTTTTATTTTTTTTGTTTGCACATGCCAACATCATGTAAGTAACAATAAATCGTCTTCATATATACTTGTATAGTTTCATAAAGATAGTCACATACCTTTATGAAGGAGACTGCATATCACTTTATTGTATGGGCTCATATGCCAAGGTGTAGGTTGTACTTGTATTAACACACATTAGTAATCCCCTCAACATCATAAGAACATATACATCAAAATGATACATATTATCAAGGTGTCCATGCATATAACATAAATCTTAATCACATAAAAGTATAATCCTTCTGTCAACCACTCCCAGTATCCCAACATTCTTAGTAAGGATCACCGAGATAGAATATATATAAAAATAGAATCCTACAGTTTCATCATATGCATCCTATTGATGTAGGACCCCTCCTTTAGGGTCCCCTTGAACTGAACCTGAAACTTTAACAACTTCATACAAACAAATTAGCCATCACAGTTATTGGAAAAATAAAATAAAAAGCGTGAATAACTTAACAAAAATAAGCAAAACTTTAACCTGTCAACCCGATCCGGCTGGTCCATTGTCGCCTTCGTCTTCCGTAGGATCCCTCCAACAAAGCTCATTTAACCATTGGCGAAGCAACCGTTAGCTTCGCCACCCAACCATAGGCTCATGCTTTCAGTCGCATGGCCTCCCCCGAGCTTTGGGTCGTAGAGCTCACACACAAAAAAAATATTCATGAAACCCAGTTTGGGATTCCCCCCCACCAAGATTTCCAGCCAAACCCTTAATAGTAGCAAGTCATGAGGTAACTCAATATTACGATAGTCATCCAGGGTCTGGGTCCTTTACCCATCCCCAAAGTCTCCCTTTTAAAGGAAAATCCCCTGCGACACATGTCGCTTCATGCATAAATAATTATTTAATTAATTCTTTAATGAAAAACAACTCACCCATCCAAGTGTCAGTTTCTCTAGGAGATGCACCAACATCCCTAAGTTTGCTCATGTTTGTCCCCTAGATATTTCACTTAACTCCTAGATTTGTGGTGTAGGTGGAGTTGACTAGGTGTCCATTCCTAGGATTCCATTTTGCTCCTAAATAAATATTTATAATATTTTTAAGTAATCAAGAATATCCTTTCATGTGCAATGCCTAAATAACACTTAATATTATTTAAATGCCAAAGTATTAATTTTTGTGCAAATGCCTAAAGTACTCAAATGCATTTCTAAGTAAAGTTCTAGGTGCAAAATTATACGTTTCAATGCAATTAAGTTTAGCAATCAACTTTTACTAGGGACCCGGTGTCGCGCCGTTGGGCCTCCTTGTTCCTTAATTTAATTTCTCTGACATGGCACCACTCCGTCGAGTCCAGTCATCCATAGTTTCCATTCCTCATCAAGGCACCACATCGTTGGGTCCTTGCATTCACTCTTTCCGTTCTTGGCAGGGTACCGCACCGTCGGGCCCTTCTGTCGTCATCCTTCCGTTTTGACTTGCGGGAACTTCATGTAGGGATTTCAGGAGCCGTTACCTTCCATCCTCCGTCTACACGCTATTAGGGACTAATGGAGTTGAGGAGTGAGTCCGTTCTCACTGCGCGCCCCCCAACTCGTACGTGACCAGCTCCGTCGTGGCCCACCTCGTACGCCCTCACGCTTTCCTCTTGAGCAAGCGGATCAGTGCTTATCTGCTCAAGCGTGGTATTCCGTCGGAAGTCGACATCGTCGTCGCTCTCCCTGTGTGTGATTTACTCGTACTCTACGACCCTTCATATTCCTTTGTGTGTCTGTTGGTGAACCGTTTCACCTGTCGCTACACACATTTCTCACAAACGTAAATTAGTAGCACTGTCCTCAATATTCACAATTTGGTTTATAAATCTGTTGCTTCATTAAGCATCTATAATTTACTTAATCATTACTCATTCGTCTAATCACATAATCAATTGCACAGCTAGTCGTTAAGCATCATTCATATGTACAGTTTTCATATCAAAGTTAATCGTTAAACAACATGAAATTGTCCATTCACAATAACTACCCAAATGCACATATATCAATCAATCGTAATCATAAATATACTCAAAATAAAATCATAGGGTTATTTTATTAATGTTTCAAACAGTCAGGTGACTCAGCAGGTGCCCTCAATGTCTATAGTAGTCTAGGGGCACTACATACACCCCTACTTATTTAGAACTTCGTCCCGAAGTTCAGAATAAAAAATGGAAAGCTATGACACATCTCAGTTGCGTCCTCCCAAGTTGCAGAGCTAGGACTGTAACTGTCCTACTGCACTTTGACTTGATCAATCCAGGCTAGTCATTAAGCAAGAACTAACCAATCAATTATACCACTCCACACATATAATTTAATTCTTTAATTCATTTATCAACTATAGTCATGAACATCATCAGGTGATTCTCCCTTATTAAGACACATCCTAACTTGAAGGGCCACTTTGTTAGGTGATTCTCCCTTATTAAGACACATCCTAACTTGAAGGGCCACTTTATTGAAGTCTGTTCCGCTGGGTCACTCGACAGGTGCTTTTAAAGTCCACAATCATTTTAGGGGCATTACAAATACATGATGGTAAGTTATAATCACGATTTACCGAATCAAGGGTGATTGTCACATGGTCAAAATTATTGCATAAATCACTCAATCATTCCCATAAAACTATTTGTAGCCCATAATTTTTAGCAAGGTTGATTCTCAACTTGATATGATTCCAAAGTGTTTGGACGTTACGACTTAGATGAACATATTAAATTTTATTTCCTAGTAATTTCGTTAGTACCATCATGTTGAGGTGAAGGAGATCATTGTGTCCTTGCCTCAGTTCATCATTCTTGTTATCATGTGACTCTTCGACACTCTTTCCAATTTACGTCATGTGTGCCATCATAGTTTCATTCAGTCATGTCTTGAGGACTATTCGTCTTTCCTTTTGGGAATCACCATGTAAAATAGTCAGCCTCATTGTGTTCATCTTATTGTGCTAATCATATCCATATTCCGTTTGAAACCCGATTTTCACCTATTTTCTCTATGGTTCCTTTCCCCATATATCCCTTCTATTTTAAGGTTTCGGGTTACCATTTCTAGCACACAATAAGGTTGTATGTTGTTGTTCATGTCATTGCAACTTCATATGGGCACATTATAATGTTCATTTTGCTTTAAGATTAATACCATTACCCCCACATAAGCATGACAATAACAATTTATTGGTATGAGATCCCTAGGATTTCTTAAATACCTCATCACTTCTTAAACATACTATCCTTTCTCATCCTCTTGAAATATCCTTGATAGTCTACACTTAGTAATATTTTAGACAAATTTCTTGCATTAATTAAGATGATGACAGTGCTAACTAAAATGTAGATTTTGCTACTATCACACATCGAGGAATTTTTTTATTATTATATATATATATATTAATTACCACACCTTTCAACCTTCCCAGCAATATATACTTAATGTATAAATAGATGTATATATTTATTACTCTAATTAGAGGTCACGTTTCCATATACCTAAAGTTCATGTAATAACCTTTCAAGATCCTTTCAATACAAAATCAACAACCCATATCTACTTAACTATTTTGTAAGTGAAGCAAACAGCTTTTGAGTATATAAATAATTGAATATCACATATATTTTATACACTAACTACATGTAGCTCCCATATGTATGTCAAACGTAATTATAACTTATTTTATATTCTGTCTTTTTCAACACCCACTAATGTAAACATGTGTATTTATATATTTATAATTTAACCTACAACTATCATAAATTCATGTAAATCCATTCTTAATATATTAATTTCACGAGAACTAAATCATTATATAAACCACACAGCATTAATGTAAACATATAGACGATATAAATTAACTTGAGTTCAGCCCTTATATAACAACACAATCCATTTCGGATGGTCTTCTTGAACACGTCACACATTGCTCGTCTATATATAATATAGGGAAATTAGGTTTATGTTTAGTAATTCGTTGTCACGACTCACACCCATTCTCTTCCTACAAGCCGACGGTTCGCCACATTGCCACAGTTCATTCTTGTTACGTAGATGAGAGTTACCGTGTTGGAGTTTAACTGACACTCATTGATGGTTTGGCCGAGATTTTAGACTACTAATGCACGCAGAGGGTATCTTATACCGGCATATTGGTGAAGGCGAGGAGTTTGCATTCCATGTGTCATGGGTTGCACAAGCACGACAACTGGCAAGTATGGAAACATTCCAGTATCTTCAGCAGACTGAATCGTTCTCTCATTAATGAGCAGAGCGTAAGGGTGGGTCATCCTAGGTAGTTAGCATGGACACAGTTAAAAAGAACTGGAAAGTGTTCTCCTAATCACAGAGGAAAAAAAAACAAGGTATTACTTACTCGATGTTGCACTTGTCATGCAACAAAGTCATTACCTGTCTAAGTTACAACATTAATTTATGATAAGAGTCACCATGGATCATGTGACAGTCAAGTGCCAAGATCAACATGAAGATACTATCATTCGGTGGTATAATTCAAGCAAACTATATGATAACTAGAGATAGAGGTTCGATCTGACTGGACTCATGTTAAACACATCACGGGTTTTCAATATCAACGGAGAACTAGTCAATGCAGAACCGAGTTTGATTACAAATCACAGACAGTTAAATGATTAAATTGAATGGCACTTAATACATAATCGATTCGATCGGATCTGAATAGGAATGATTCCGAGGAAATCGATATCATGAATAGATCTGATTTTAAATAGTAATAATTTAATTAAAGATAGTTGATATAATGGACTCGATAACATATTTTGACCGGCCGAAAACTATACTGAGCATAATCATGCTTTAATCATGTTTTTAACCAACCGAAAAACATTATTTGGCCGAGGCGTTTCCGTATTGGAGAAAATATAGCACAATAATAATATTTTATTTTTCTTTCACTGGAAACAGAACTACTATACTTAGATATTCAAGTGCGAATCAAAACATACAGCAAACTTGACCATACGAAATACAGATTATTATGGCACTGTTCATAGTGTCAAGAGACAGCAAGAAGGCGTGCCTTACCGCCCACAGCAAAAATAGGAAAAAGCATACAGTTCAGGAGTAACACGAATATGCTAATATAAACATTCCCCAAAGAAATCCTGGAGGAAGCGAATAGCAGCTACAACTACAGACAATGAGCACCTTTTCCATACAAGACTGTATTGAAATCGGTATAACAGAGACTAGTCTGCAATTGACAAACGACAAGCCTTTGACCAGCCGAGAAAAAGATAAGCCATACATCCCAACAGTCACGGAGGCAAACATGAGTTCGATTTAAGCGCTTGAACAGGTGGTAGAAGAATTCTTCAATCGACCCTTAATTTAGCACAAGAGATACTACTCTAACAGCATACCTTCTGATCCAGAACAGAGGAATTAAAACAAAAGAGAATACAGGGTAACCTGCGGGTTCACTGATCCGCTGTCATCAAGCCTTAGAGACAGAATCGCGAATATGGCTATGGATGATGCAGGATTGGCGGTGAAGGCGTGATGTCCCGTCGGTGGTGTGAGAGAGACTAAGGATCCTAAATCTTGAACACTAAGCCTTCAAAGTCAAAGACAACGATGGAATCAAATAGAAACTCAGATCTGTGGGGTTTAAACTTAATTGACATCATTCATGATCCTTCAGATACAAAAATAAGAAATCATTTTAAATCGATGGCGATGGGTAGATGTGCATCGGATCTTCTGGATAGCGTATAGATTGGCTAACAACATCGTTCTTGATCATAAATCACAAACAGGAAACAGAGACCAACGTAATAAAGGGATCAAGCCTCAATCAACCGCCCCTTCCCGTTCCACGCATTCAACAGAAAAAAATTGAAAAGCCACTGTTCTACCCTCGATCCTCTTCCCATAGGAACATATACGTATATAACATACTCCCAAACAACATTGGGGATTCCGCCATAGGAATGACACCTGCAACTTAATCGACAAATGGCAGGATCTCTGGCTTGTCACTCAGTTAAGAGGACAGATTTGCACAAATCTCTCCCCGAGATTATTGGCCACCTCTTTTAGTTTGTTGGTGATTACCCTTCATTAAGTTCACCTCGGGAGTGTCACCATGCATTCAGTCTCCATTATATTTATATATAAATAAATGTAGGGCGATCTAGCACCGAAATAACAAGAGAGATCTCTTAAATGAGGCAGAATGGCACATAAATTACACCGAGAAAATAAATATACGTCTATGGTGCTAACATAAATAAATACGCTGAAATCCTATAACCAAGATTAACTAATACGGACCATCTTTTCAATATATATATACTAAAATTGTCGTTGCATCCCTTTAATACAATAAGCAATACGATTTACCATACCCTTAATCAAACTAAATTGCATTTCCGTATAATATGAACAACAATTAGATTTACGATTCAACATTTTAACCCTAATTCCTTTTAAAACAATAAGATATCTAATAAAAGTGCACCTTTCAAATAGAAAATGAATATATAATTTATAATTCTTCCCAGTAACAATAAGGTTAATCTACTTGAATAATCTTAATCGAGCTGACCCTAAGTCTAAATATATATGTATATATCCCTACTTAATCATTAAATTTATAATACTTAATCCATAGATGATCCATCGCATTTCATTTAAACTTAACAATACTCCAACGCATATTATTAACTATAGTTATTCTGGCTCGGTTAAATAAATGTTTTTATTTAAATAAAAACATCAGAAATGTAATATCCGGTAGCATAAAATAATGCAAGCTGGGATAGAGGTGCGCACGATATTCAAATCGATGACGCGATGGAAGGGTCGGTTATGTGGCATAGGTAGACAACAAGGTTTCCTGATCACTACCCACATGATAACCTCAGAGCTAAAGCGAACATGCAGATATTTTTTATAGGTGGCGATCTCTTAACTGAGATTGTATAATCTAGAAATTAATGTCGATGCCAAGATTTCACCTGCGCAGTGCCGTAAGAGTTAACGACCACTATGGGAAGATCTTTTGAGAGGGAAGAAGGTGTGCTAAGAGCTGCCAAGCATGGAAACATTAATGTCATGGTATTCGATAGGATCCACTTATGTTGTGGAGAATCGGCGCACTGGTTAAACACTGCATTGTCCTAGTAGCGACTGAGTGTTCTACTAAAGGGAAAAACATGATTTTTCACATCCACGCGGCTTTGTTACACCCAACATTAATTGTAATAACAGATCAAAATAGAGTTTCCAAGAGGGTTTTTAAAGATCAAAAGTAAAACACGACGTGAATTTTGGAAACGCCAATGAATGGCTTTCGAGTGAGTGTATTGAGGTTTAACTGTAGGTTCAGTTTGTAATTGTTTGTAAAATACAGTTTCAAAAAGCAATCGACTTAGAACTTAGATACATACAGAGTGTTCATTCGTCGCAGAGGGTATTCATTCCATAACTCTGGCAGTAAGTAATCAGCAAAAACGTAGGGGAAACATAACTTCTGGAAAGGTTAAGGACAATCAGGTAGATACATAGAATCATAGATGATTAAGGCGGCGATTTCTTTAGCATGACTGGAAACGCAAATCAAAATGGACACACACCAGAATTACAACACACAAGATGATTGGCAATTATAGGTTCACAATACACATTTAATAACTCTGAATACACCATGATATGAAAGCCGAGATTAAGGAAAATATAGGGTTAAATTACAACGCCATGCAAATTTGAAGTGGATTCACAGAGTCAACAATCAACTATCATTACCTTATTGGCTAAACGCAGAATTTGAAGAAAAACAACTTATGAGATCTGGAACGCCTTCCCTAAATCGAGCATTTAACACCCAAAGATTTAAAATAAGCAAAAATCTTTGAATCTGGAGATGCGACAATGGTGGATCTGCGATACTCTTTCAATTGAATGCAGAAGTTCTCTTCATGCCAGCAAGTCGTAAATGTAGAGAACATAAACTGGCATCACATAAATGTCACGCGATAAAATTAATGATTAACCTGGATATATCATCCAGGATTTTATGGTTTCCGATTTCTCTACAGGGAAAGAGGCCGTTGTGGGAATACAAACGCGTGGGTACAGTATAAAACAAGCAGAAGATCTAAAAGTTCATAATCCAGTATGGTTCAAAGGGAAACAATATTTTAGGCGTTCGACACGAATACGTTTTCTAGATAAGCAATCAAAATCGCGAAATGCAGAGAGGAACTTTAACAAAGTATTGCCTCCTCCTGCGTTATGCTCCCTAGGCGATAGTCGATTTTATGAATTTTGCACAGTTAAGCTTACAATTAGAATACAAACCAGAGTGCCAAGATTTTCGAAATGGGGATAATTAGTTCAGATCTCAATGTAAAAAAATAAAACATGATCAAATATACGCCAGAGTTCAAATGGTTTCGACAGTGAAATCAGATAGTTCAGATCTCCAAGCAAATTGAAACATATTCAAAACTCTACAAAGATTCTAGATCCCTAATCCTAAATCAAACAAAAATCTTCATAATTCGTTTTTCTCAAATATTAAACAGAATAAAGCCATAATTTCCCAGAAAAATACACTCGTTTTTCAGACCGATTATTTCCTTAAACTCAAAAACAATAATTATATAAAGGAGATAACACTTTTCACATCCACTTCGGGATTAATCTTCTTCTTGCTACATAAAATCTAAGATCCATAAATCATAACTAACACAGAAATAAATATAAAAATATTTCAGCAATAAGAACCTGTTTAGATTGTTGTTCTTGAGATGAGTAGACCGTTGTAGGAGCCGTTGATTCAGTTTTCCGGTTCAATCCAACTTTGACGAAGATACCGACAGCCCATGTTTTAATACGAGTCTGGTGCCCTCAAGGCTCGACCGGCTCTGATACCAAATGTAGGACCCCTCCTTTAGGGTCCCCTTGAACTGAACCTGAAACTTTAACAACTTCATACAAACAAATTAGCCATCACAGTTATTGGAAAAATAAAATAAAAAGCGTGAATAACTTAACAAAAATAAGCAAAACTTTAACCTGTCAACCCGATCCGGCTGGTCCATTGTCGCCTTCGTCTTCCGTAGGATCCCTAATGTAGGACCCCTCCTTTAGGGTCCCCTTGAACTGAACCTGAAACTTTAACAACTTCATACAAACAAATTAGCCATCACAGTTATTGGAAAAATAAAATAAAAAGCGTGAATAACTTAACAAAAATAAGCAAAACTTTAACCTGTCAACCCGATCCGGCTGGTCCATTGTCGCCTTCGTCTTCCGTAGGATCCCTCCAACAAAGCTCGTTTAACCATTGGTGAAGCAACCGTTAGCTTCGCCACCCAACCATAGGCTCATGCTTTCAGTCGCATGGCCTCCCCCGAGCTTTGGGTCGTAGAGCTCACACACAAAAAAAATATTCATGAAACCCAGTTTGGGATTCCCCCCCACCAAGATTTCCAGCCAAACCCTTAATAGTAGCAAGTCATGAGGTAACTCAATATTACGATAGTCATCCAGGGTCTGGGTCCTTTACCCATCCCCAAAGTCTCCCTTTTAAAGGAAAATCCCCTGCGACACATGTCGCTTCATGCATAAATAATTATTTAATTAATTCTTTAATGAAAAACAACTCACCCATCCAAGTGTCAGTTTCTCTAGGAGATGCACCAACATCCCTAAGTTTGCTCATGTTTGTCCCCTAGATATTTCACTTAACTCCTAGATTTGTGGTGTAGGTGGAGTTGACTAGGTGTCCATTCCTAGGATTCCATTTTGCTCCTAAATAAATATTTATAATATTTTTAAGTAATCAAGAATATCCTTTCATGTGCAATGCCTAAATAACACTTAATATTATTTAAATGCCAAAGTATTAATTTTTGTGCAAATGCCTAAAGTACTCAAATGCATTTCTAAGTAAAGTTCTAGGTGCAAAATTATACGTTTCAATGCAATTAAGTTTAGCAATCAACTTTTACTAGGGACCCGGTGTCGCGCCGTTGGGCCTCCTTGTTCCTTAATTTAATTTCTCTGACATGGCACCACTCCGTCGAGTCCAGTCATCCATAGTTTCCATTCCTCATCAAGGCACCACATCGTTGGGTCCTTGCATTCACTCTTTCCGTTCTTGGCAGGGTACCGCACCGTCGGGTCCTTCTGTCGTCATCCTTCCGTTTTGACTTGCGGGAACTTCATGTAGGGATTTCAGGAGCCGTTACCTTCCATCCTCCGTCTACACGCTATTAGGGACTAATGGCGTTGAGGAGTGAGTCCGTTCTCACTGCGCGCCCCCCAACTCGTACGTGACCAGCTCCGTCGTGGCCCACCTCGTACGCCCTCACGCTTTCCTCTTGAGCAAGCGGATCAGTGCTTATCTGCTCAAGCGTGGTATTCCGTCGGAAGTCGACATCGTCGTCGCTCTCCCTGTGTGTGATTTACTCGTACTCTACGACCCTTCATATTCCTTTGTGTGTCTGTTGGTGAACCGTTTCACCTGTCGCTACACACATTTCTCACAAACGTAAATTAGTAGCACTGTCCTCAATATTCACAATTTGGTTTATAAATCTGTTGCTTCATTAAGCATCTATAATTTACTTAATCATTACTCATTCGTCTAATCACATAATCAATTGCACAGCTAGTCGTTAAGCATCATTCATATGTACAGTTTTCATATCAAAGTTAATCGTTAAACAACATGAAATTGTCCATTCACAATAACTACCCAAATGCACATATATCAATCAATCGTAATCATAAATATACTCAAAATAAAATCATAGGGTTATTTTATTAATGTTTCAAACAGTCAGGTGACTCAGCAGGTGCCCTCAATGTCTATAGTAGTCTAGGGGCACTACAATTGACTATTTAGCATACACATGTATACTTCTATTATAACCATCCTCCCTTCTAAAACTACAAGAAAGGGTACAAGCGTGTTCCCATGTCACATATTTATACTTCCTTATTCTATACAATCCCATGCCCCAAAGAGATAATGAGTACAATAATTTCCTAGTCATAGAAAATTTCACACAGTAGAATGTCTATTTATCCAAATAAAGTTAATTCCTCTACCTTTCACCCTTTTACCCTGAGGATGACTCTTTACTAATCATTCATACAACTCTTCTAACCATCTATTGTTTGTATAGTATTCCTCTTGGATGTGAGATCATCACTTACCATAACTTTGAATATCTAGTGCGTATTCAATATCAACCATCTTATCTACTATATCATCTGTTTCGTACGTAAAATAAAGCATAGAAGTAAGAACACATAACTAACATTTTGAATTGGAACCATCGCCTATAAAATTCAATATAATGCACAAACATCTTCCATATCTTCTACTTATCAAGGGCTAAGATCAATATAGCTCCCTCAATAACATTTTTTCAATTCTTATATTCGTCTTTCGATCAATCCTCCACTGTAAGACGTCTATTATTCCAATTCCGAGATCGTTAATAAAAATGAAAATTTTCTTTCTACATAACAAATAGCCTACATAGAGAATTTCAGGGCTTACTCCCTTAGTACAATTTATGTATTTTCTAACATGATAAGGATCCCTTCATAATTTACATACTATATAAACCTTTCGGAGTGCTTCAACTTCAACCTATATATACATATCTTTATATGACCTAACCATCATTCATTCAATCCTTATGATTCAATATGTTTGCTATCCTGTCTTCATTTGTATAGTCACCTTTCCAAGCCTAGAACTTTTCTAATCCTCATAAAATATAATTGAAGCAATCAAGTACCTATGATGAATGTCTATGACTTGACTTATATATGTACTAAAGCCCTACCAATGGCATCAATCGACCAGATATGAATGTACATCTTTCATTAGATACATAATCCTAATTATGTTTATACAACCCTTATGAACTTTTGAACATGCAAATGCTCCTATGATTCTCATTACTATCATTACGATCAATGTATATGAAAATATTTAACAAGATCACCAAGATAAAGATAGGAACATAGTCCAACTATTTTAATCATTTTTAAAGAATACTTTCTTATCATTTAATGAAACTAATTGTAGAGCATGAGGAGATATTCATCCTCTAGTATTTATAAATAGAAGATCATTCAACTTCGGGAGGAAACATATAAATGCTCACATATAGACAATGCTTTTCCTTTAGAATGCTTCAACAAGTGGAGTATACTTACTTGCGATTTAAAAGACATCTTGTCGATTACCTCTTGCTGATTCTTTGGAACATAAATCCTTTGTTTGCGTCTTATCGATGGAGTTCCCTTGACCAGCTTATATTATTTCCTCAACTGAGCCCAACTAAGCCCGAGTGTTTGCAACCTGTGCTCTGATACCATTTGTAACATCCCCTAATACAATTTAGTCAGTATTTATCGAAGTTTTAAAATTTTCGTCAACAGTACTACTTAGATTTTTGGCTATACTCATACTGAAACTTTGAGAGTTTGTTTCATTGCTTTGCTCAATATTTAAATTGCCCCTATAACACTTTATTATGCTTACTCCTACTAACTCTTAGTCCACATTCCATCGATAGCCAGCTACCAATGTAAACAAGTAAAGTTTTCACAATCCCTTTATCTCCTTCGAACGATTACATATAAGTGAACTTCATAATAGTGATATGCTTCTATAGAAAATCTCTTTAATAAACCCATAGTGTATAGGCACACTAGTTTATTTGAATCATTCAACACATTAATTGTAAACATGAATATACTTAAAACACAACATACCTTTCATGATCAATACAAAGATTATCTATAACTCATGTCTTACCAATCACCTAGTCAAATATTAATGTAACGACAACACCATCACAATATCTTAGGACAATTTACACAAGTAAGGACACATTAGAAAGAGACACCAATTTCACGTGGATCACCCAACTCTTTGGGCTACGTCCACCAACCGTTGTTGCATCATGTAATATTTATCCAAAGAATTACATCCTGGCAACTTCATTGTTGCTCTTACAGCTTATCTCACTGAGATCATTTGCTTTTGCGACATTCGTCGATGTAATTTACACCCTCACAGAGAACTTTCTCTGTATTTATTATGTCTCCACAAGCTCTGGCCTTAATACAAATCCCACACCATTAGTGCAGTTTATAACTACAACCAGCATAGATATCTTACAGGTTCTATTTTCGAATATCAAAAACATTATCACTTAGCCGCAGATGTCTACCCATTCAGATCTAAGAGAAAAGTATCACTTAGCAGCAGATATCTATCAACTTTACTTTCAACAATCAAAACTATAAATGGGAAATCGCTTAGCAGCAGATGTCTATCTTCAAACATCCAGATCTAAAACGATAGTTGCTTAACAACGGATCAATCTAGCAGAAAGGGAGAAAGCCCCGTACTTACAGAAGGTCATTTCTTAAACCCTTGAAAGGAATCACCTGCATAGATTCCGTGCTATCTGCTGAAAAATGGTTCTCTATATTTAGAGAGATCGCTGAGATTGCTCAGCTTCCCATTGAACAACAATACTCAGACATATGCAGAAAAAGTCACCAATCAATCTCAATATACAATAAGAAAAATATTAAAGTAGTTAGATTCCCCAATCACGAGCTCATAAAAAGGCAGAGTACTAAAACCACATTTTAACCTCTTTGGATATGAACATCTCCACAATCTTCAAGAGGACATTATGACCGCGCCTGTATCATATTTACTAGGAATAAGTCATGCTGTGGAAGCTCAACCTAGTTGAGATATATAAATTTTTCATCCGGAAAGAATAAGCAAAGAATCTTAACCACGATTTCAATATAACAACAGAGATCTTGAAGAACAGAGATCTACGATTTCGAATAACAATCAAGATCCTGTAGAACATAAATCTACAATTTCACTTCAGCATACAACCCGAGATCTATGACTTCCATTCAGCATATAAGATAGAAATAGCGCTTTCATCCAAAATAAGCAGAGAATGTAGCCACGATTTCAAAATAATAATCAAGATCCTGTAGAACACAGATCTACACGATTTCCATTCAGCATACAGCCATCTATGACTTCAACGATCGCTACGGAGATCTGGTTTTTGGTATTGGATTCATGCTGACAAATTTTAAAACAATACCTAGATCTCATCTCCGCGATTCAACACTATCACTGCAAATATCTCATTTGGAGATTAACTACTGAAATCGTGCTAACAAGATACAAATACAAAGATTTCATCTCTTCCCTTCAACATACTGACAGAAACATGACGCTTTCAACAAAATACGGCATAGCAATGTAACACACAATCTAGACCTGCGGACAAGGATCCACGTGGTATTACACATTCAAGATGAATTTGTGCTTTCATCGAGGGATAAGTACTGAAATGTAAACACAATTTCATTCAGTATATACACGTTAAACAACTGATCAAGTTCAGATCAATTCTACGCTAAGCTATCGATCAAGCTCATATCGACATGTATCTAATAACATACAGTAATGAACAATTTCGATCCAGTAATAACCACGGCAGAGATCCTGTATCTGGATCAAAGTTTTCATGGCAGAAATACATATAATAGGAAAGACGGATCCAATAGGGATCACTTGAATCCTTGGAAACAAACAAAAATACAAAAATAAAACAAAAGATCTTAACTCGAATCCAGGCAAATTCGCGGCTGCATACCCAAAAGATAAAGTAATAAAATGTAGATTCTAGCTGGGTTCATACGAATTCATGGCAGAATCCAGTATAACGGTACTAGAATAAAATATTGGTCTTAACCGGGATCAAACAGATTCATGACTCTCTGGAAACTCACGCAGCAACATAAAGAAGAACACTAAGACCAACCAGCCAGATTCCCCACTTTTCAGAGATCTAAATAAAAGCAAAGCTCTTACCACAAATTTCGCCGATTAACCTCAAAGAGATCTAACAGACAATTGCATAGATTTTACCAGATTTTCGCTATCCAGTGACTGCTCTCCCGTAGGCTCCTCGATCCACCATCAATGGGCTGTAACTAAGCTACCACTCAATCCTAGATAGTCTCGGCAAGTTTTTTCCTCCTTTCTACTAGCAACGTCTTCCCTTACTCCCTCCCCCCAATCCTTAGAGTTCTGATTATTAAATAGATGATAACCCCTTTCCTCGGGCATATCACGTCCTCGGGGAGTTCTAGTTCTCAAGAAGGAGAAGACAAATGGCAATGATAAGGAGGCTCCACGATGGTTAGTAGAAAACTGTAGTGACAAGGTGTCATTTTCCATTAATACTAATATTCTAGTGAATGGAGCGCGCCATTTGTAGAGGAAGATAAATCTACTAAAGTAGTTGCATCTTCTTTATTTTTAATTACTCCATATATATATAATGTTTTGTGTTATAACACTTCCATATGTGTTATTCCATTAAGTTAATAACTTAAAGATGTAATAAAATTGCCTACAAGATATTATAAATAATATCTTATATATATATATCTTTTCTCTTCTTAAAGGTACCAAATATATATCTTGGAGGTGTCCACCCGACCAAAAGTAATAAAAGATTTCATAGTACTAACCTAGTGTAAATGGTTAGCTTATGACCATTGCTAGATGGTGGGGTTTTTGTTTTAACACTGTGAATCGTTTGGCGTCGTGTGTCGGAGTCATTCCAAGCATATTTTACATAATAATAAAGGGAAGGTAAGGAGGGATATCACAATGTGTCTCAGCACGGCCCTCCCACGATCTCGGGTATCATAGAACATAGGGTGGGAAACACTTCCATCCCTCTTAACATACTGGGCCTCTGCCCTTATCAAATCATACTCTGCTGCTCTCGAGATTATCGGTCTATGTCATCATATCATCAGTTTCGGTTGCTAAGGTTCCCTGCATGGATAAGCTCTTATCCATATATCAGATCAAGTATCCAGCTATCCCATAGCCCTCATGTCCTATAGGTTAGTATTCCGCACAATACACATTTTATAACAAGCATTTCCATTCGATCACCAATTGATCCATATCATCAACATCATTCATTTCACTTCACAATTTCATCACAGATATGTATGGAATATACCAGTTCTATCAATTTCATCATAGGATGGCATCCACGTACAACACCATATATTTTACATTTCATCAATGACAATGCTAAAACATATATTTTCCATTCTATCATTGTCTGATCCATATTGTGAGCATCATTTATTTCATCACATAAAATCATTAAATCGATCATAGCATAATTACCACATCATATATATCACATTTCCTCCAGGACGATTATCAAACATACACTGTCATTATGAAATAAAAGAATCTCATGATAATCATAACTTAATAACTGCACAAATATAGTAACATCATTAACACAGTAGCAACATATCATCATGTCTATCATGCCGAAAATATAGTTCACGTTGTCTAGCTGAGTCAAACAGATAACAAGCAATAAAGTGAAAGGTGTCTAACTCATAAACATGCCTAGTCAAAATATGGGGCGTTACATACACCCACCCTTCAGGAAACTTCGTTCCGAAGTTATGGTCATAATAATGCAGGGAAAATCTTGATGCCTAACCTCTTCGTTCTTGCAAGTAGCGGGTGTTGGCCATAATGGTCTTACTTAGCTTTGTCTTGACCAAATATGTCAGTATTATATTATGGCTTTGCTTCTTTTATCCCCTGATGTGTATTCTAATAATTGAAGAAACATTTAGATAAATCCTTATATTGAATCTCTAGGATCCCTAAGGTTATATTCAAGTGCTATCCACCTTAGTATCTCACTTTTACCATTTAGTAACATTCTTCAAGTTATAACATCCAGAGAGGTTTACTCGTCACAAAAGCTTATATTGATCCAACTACCAAGGACCCTTAAGGTTTGCATACCTCTCTTAGGAGATGAAGGTCCCTGTTATTTCATCCTAAGGTTGGACATTATTGTTACCTTAGTGTTAATAAGCAATCTGCGTCCTTGATAACCATAAGTATTGTAACAATTATTGCATTAGGAGAACCATCATTTATTAGAATGTCTTTAGTAACTATATTTTACCAAAAATGCTTAAGTTCACTGATAGTATCTGTTAGGGGTTTAAACAACATAACTTTATTCATTGAGGTGCACATTGGTTCCTATTTTGCCTCCATTATTACCCCAGTTACTTGTATTACTAGTTCACTTAATCTGGTTGAGGGTTCGACGCACATTTATTCACGGTAACTTCATTAGCCCCTCAATAATTTACCTACCTTATATTTTACTGCTTGTTCATTTGGTAGTTATTAAATCCAAGTTGTTTCTCAATAATATCCCCTCCATCATGACAATTTGACCTAAACAAGACTAGCAGCATATAACCCCTATTCTTTTCTCGCACATACCTAGTTCCTTCAATCTCATTTGTAGGGCTTGTCATCGTAAGCAAAGTTTTCGTCATATTTTTTTTTTTTTTTTTTTTTTTGTAAAGAGAGAACATCATGTCTAGCAAAGCGCTTATGATCCTAATCTAACCTCCACACATTTTCAGGTGGTAAGGCTACTTATCTAAACTAGAGTTGTTAAGACCACGAATCAAATTCTACTTTTGTCTATGTAACAATGGAACATGATTCCAAGAAAAAATATTTTTCTCTTACTTAAACAAACTACTAAAATATTAACTTTGATAGTGTTCATGATATCCTCACATTGTTTATAATTTCAAAGGATACACCTAAGAGAAAGATGGATCATAAGTAATTTGCAATGTCACCTAAAACCAAAATAAGTTTTATTGTTTATAATATCTTGTACACATAGGATTCATAATTATATTCAAACATTGATTCTTCCATATATTTCTTAAATGACTTGAAGAAAATAGGAAATTATGTTTTGTTCATAAAAAAATTATACATAGGAAAGTGTGAATACATTATATTTTATTCCCTATAAAATGACATGAATCTTATACTCTAAATCATAGCTTTTATTTCAACTTAAACAATGTAACTACTTTATCTATCAAATAGAGTACATATGTCATGATGACCAACTTTAAGCATTTCTATTGTATGCGACCTATTTCAATGCAAATGCTACTATACCATATCGCTTTAACTAATCAATTTAAGTATACATTCTTTTAAATAAATCATAATCTTAAATCTTTATATAATGTGAACCTGCAATTTAATACGTCAATATATACATATAATATAAAGACATTACACTAAAGTAATTCTATGAATTATGATTTATGGAATTCTTTCTCTCAACCTAAAATAATTTATCTATCAAGTTAAGTATACATTCTTTTAAATACATCATGATCTTAAATCTTCATAAATCTTCATAAAATGTGAACCTGCAATTCAATACGTCAATATATACATATAATATAAAAACATTACAATAAAGTAATTCTATGAATTATGATTTATGGAATCCTTTCTCTCAACCTAAAATAATATGTAGTTCTAAATTTAAGCCGTAATAAAAAGGCATTACAACAAAGTAGAACCCAACGTCTCGTGGTGAAATAGGCTCTAAAACACTACTTCTTATTACTTATAGAATAACCATTAACATGCTGGCTTCCACTATAACAGTTATCCTTATTTATATTATAATGAATATTAATAAGAATATTTTCACTGTATTCAGGATATGTATGAAAATACCAATTCTCTTCCTTTATAAGTAACCAATAATATGCTAACTTCCACTCTAACAGTTATCCTAAATAAGCTATAATGATTTCGCAATTTTTACAATGACTTCATAATAGCCTGGAATCTACTTCCTTTAATATTTTCTATAACCGATTGTTATACATCAGCGGCCACTCTAGTTAAACAAATTCAAATTAATACACAGAATCGACTTTGTATGAACAATCCCTGCTAAAGCAACGTAAATGAAGAACCGTATTATCTTCCCCTATAACATCAACAATTAATTAACAAAACCGACTTTACCCAAGCATAAAGGTGACTAAATATCAATATTGTACTGACTTATGCCAGAAAGATAAACACTGCCAGTGGCGTTAATGATCTAATCATGATTTGGATGCAAACTCATTCAATTCGACCGATAATTTATAATTAGAAACAAACAACAGCACATAAATATAAATACTACCAGTGGCGTTCAAGATCTAATCATGATTCGGCTGCAAGCTCGTTCAATTCGACCAATAATTTATAATTAAACAAACAACAGCACATCAAGATAAATAATGCCAGTGGCGTTCAAGATCTAATTATGATTCGGCTGCAAGCTCATTCAATTCGACCGATAATTTAAAATTAAAACAAACAACCGCACATCACCACTTCTCATTTAAAGTAATAAGATTTCGACATAATTTTAACAGATGTCAATTTGACAACCAACGAGGTCCTTCCAGGTCTTTCGATCCATTTAGCAGATAGAATCGAGATGGACATCTGTAGATCTTACTGAAAGAGACAGGCCTTAACGCCAAAAACGCACAGGGAAAGCAGCAGGCGTGAACCCGGGGTTGAAGCCGGATCTGGGCGTCATAACAGAGATGCTAAAATCAATATTTGGCGGTAGATCTCAGAGGGTTGGTCTAACTGAGAGATTTGTACATTCGGCAAAAACAAAAGAAGCGGAGTCAACACTAGTATTCTAATCAGATGATACTAGAATGCACATTGCTGATCCAACCTGGACGTGTGTTCATTACTAACTTAACTATGAGCGCGGACCCAAGGATCGAAACTCGGCATTGTATGAAATCCTAAGAGTCGAACTGAGCTTTTGGGGATAGATCACTGTAACCAAGCATACATAGTCAATCAAGGCACGTCGTTCCATTCAGGAATATACATTGAAATGGATGATCAACAATATACAGGTTGGATCGGTCTAACCTTCACATATCGAAGTTAGCCGATCCTTGCGACAGAACTCTGCAATTGAGATGCAGGTCAATCTTACGGGTCAGAAAATATTATTGGTCAATCGATCTGTACATTCAATATCCCTTCTAAAATTTACTGGTAGAGGGTTGATCATCCATTTAGATCGATCTCTGTAACAGAAATACAGAGTCGATCCATCTTAAATAAGACTGATCATATCAAATTGCAATTACAGTAACGGTATAAAAATAAATGAAGCTACATTACTTCATCCAGAGATCTAGAGATCGATCCATCCTAAATAAAAACAGAATATATCAAATTGCGATTTCAGTAACAGTAATAAAATAAATGAAGCTACATTACTTCATACAGAGTTCTAGAGATCGATCCATCTTAAATAAAAGCAAAATATATCCAATTGCGATTACAGTAACAGTAATAAAATAAATGAAGCTACATTACTGCATACAGAGTTCTAGAGATTGATCCATCTTAAATAAAAAAACAGAATATATCAAATTGCGATTACAGTAACAGTAATAAAATAAATGAAGCTACATTACTTCATACAGAGTTCTAGAGATCGATCCATCTTAAATAAAACTGATCGTATCAAATTGCAATTACAATAACAATATATAAAAACAAAGCAACATTACTGCATCACCATATTATTGAGATCCAAAAGGTTCGATTCATTTCAAAAATGCTAAGAGCAAAGAGTTTCAGTTTCTAAAAACAATTATTAGTAATAAGCATATCAAAACACAAGGAATACCTCTCCGGTGGTCGCTTGGAGAAATCTGAAGATGGTGCTGAAAATGATCCTTGCCGTACTGCTGCTGAAGACCGCAACCGTTCACCACGGGACACCTCGGTAAGCCACCCAACCACTCTGGAAGTACTCTTCTTCCTTCCAGACCTCCGAGCTAATAGGGTCGTAGAGTTCACACAAGCATTTCAGAAATTCAGCTTGGGCTTCCCTTCCCACCAGGATTTCTTAGCCAAACCCTTAGATAGCAGCAAGTCTTTGAGGCATTCGAAAATTATGACAATCGTCCAAATTATGGGCCCCTTACCCATTCCTTAAGCCTTCCTTATAAAGGGAAATCTCCTGCGACACATGTTGCTTCATGCATAATTAAATATTTTTAATTATTTAATTAATTAAAACACTCACCCATCCAAGTGTCAGTTTCTCTGGGAAGTGCATCTACATCCCTAAGTTTGCTCTAGTTTGTCCCCCAGATATTTTAATCAACTCCTAGCTTTTAGTTGACTAGGTGTCTAATCTATTTTGCTCCTAAATAATAATTTCTATTATTTTAAATGCTCAACAAAAATAACTATTCATGTGCAAATGTCTAAGCTATTGTTATGCATTTGCTAAGTAATAATCTAGAGTTATTCTCCTAAGTTTTTATGCATTTTAATTTAACAATCAAACTCACTAGGATCACGGTGCCGCGTCGTTGGGCTCCTGGTTCCTTAATTTTTAATTCCCTTACATGGAACCACTCCGTCGGGTCCAATCATCCATGGTTTCCATTCCTTGGCATGGTACCACCTCGTTGGGTCCTTGCGTCCATTCTTTCCGTTCTCGACAGGGTACCTCATCGTTGGGCCCTTCTGCCACCATATTTCCGTTTTGACTTGCGGGAACTCTTGTAGGGATTTTAGGAATCGTTACCATCCATCCTCCGTCTACATGCTATCTAGGGACTAATGGCGCTGAAGAGTGATTTTGTTCTCACTGCACGCCCCTCAACTCGTACGTGACCAGCTCTGTCGTGGCCCACCTCGTACGCCCTCACACATTCCTCTTGAGCAAGTGGATCAATGCTTATCTGCTCATGCATGGTATTCTTCTCGGCAGTCGACATCGTCGTTGCTTCCCCTATGTGTGATTTACCCATACTCTACGACCCTTCATGTTCCTTTTTGTGTCCGTTGGTGAACCGTCTCACTTGTTTCTACACACACTTCTCACAACAAATTATTAGTAGCACTGTTCTCAACAATCATCATCAGGTTTCTAACTCTAGTATTGTTAAACATTTATGATTTATTCAAACTGCTCATTTATCTTATCCAATAAACATTTCGTCGCCAAATACATAATCACCATACAGCTAGTCATTAAGCATTATCCATCAACATAATTTTCCATAGCCATAGCTAATCGTTGAACATATGCAATTATTCATTTACCTCAACAGTTCAGATACACATCCTCAAAAATAAGGTCAAAAGGTTATTTAATTAAAGTTTCAATCAGCCAGGTCACTCAGCAGGTGCCCTCAATGTCTACACAAGTCTAGGGGCACTACATACACCCCTACTTATTTAGAACTTCATCCCGAAGTTCAGAATAAAAATGGAAAACTACGACGCATCTCAGTTGCGTCCTCCCAAGTAGCAGAGCTTGGACTATAGCTATCCCACTGCACTTTGACTTAATCAATCACACGGCGCCTAAGCTGCCACGTTCGCTGGTCTAAAGTCCGGATCGGTTCGGCCATCACGGCCCCGTCATCCGTTATCTGCACATTGCTCAAGTCAATGATATGTGAAGTATCGGGAACATAGTGGTGCAATACAGAAACATGAAAAACATTATGAATTCTACTTAATGGTGATGGCAAGTCAAGACGATAGGCAACAGGTCCTATCCGTTCAGAAATCCTAAAGGGTCCTACAAACCTAGGTGACAACTTGGCTCCCTTTCCAAATTTTATAGAACTCTTCTGTGTTTTTACCCGTAGAAATACCCTATCCCCAATTTCATAGTTACAATCAGTCCTGTGTGCATCCGCATAGCTCTTCTGGCGATCCTGTGCTTCCTTTATTCGAGCACGAATTGTGACCATCTGGTCTTCCATCTCTTGTATTACCTCAGGACCAAGTAATGTCCTATCCTCTAGTATATCCCAAATTATGGGAGTCCTACAAGGTCTCCCATAGAGAAATTCAAAAGGAGCCATCTGAATAGAACTCTGATAACTGTTGTTGTATGCAAATTCTACCAAGGGTAGATATTCTTCCCACTTCTTCTGTTGATCCATTACATACATTCTTAGCATGTCCTCCAATAATTGGTTCACTCTTTCCGTTTGTCCGTCCGTTTCAGGGTGGTAGGCGGTGCTAAAGTTAATTTGAGTACCAAGAGCTTCTTGAAAGCTTGTCCAAAACCTTCCAGTAAATACTGATCCTCTATCAGAAATAATTTTCTTCGGAATTCCATGTAGTCTTACTACTTCATTAATGAAAACTCGGGCTATCTCCGGAGCTTGATACGTGTTCTTAATCGGCAGGAAATGCGCACTCTTGGTAAGAGTGTCAATGACCACAAAAATTGTGTCGTGTCTTCTATTGGTTAAGGGCAGCCCAGCTATAAAATCCATAGAAATAACCTCCCATTTTGATTTTGGGATTGCATGTGGTTGCAGTAATCCGGCTGGGTGTCGATGTTCCTCCTTTACCATCTGGCATTCCATACACTTCGCCACAAAACTTACCACATCCCTCTTCATGCCATGCCAAAAGAACAAAGGTTTCAAATCTGCGTACATCTTTTTTATTCCAAGATGTGGTCTATAGACGGCTCGGTGAGCCTCAGACAATATTAAACCTCGAATTTCTTCATTATTAGGGACATACATGTGACGGTTATACCGTAATAAACCGTCCATGTCCAAAGAGTACCCTTCAAACTTGGGTATCCTCATCTGTTCATTCTCCAACTCAGCTTTTACTTCATTATACCAAGTGTCCTTCTGTTGTAGTGTCAAGATCTTTTCTCTTAAGTTGGTCTTTAATGGTATGATAGAGAATATCCTAGGTCTACGACTAAGTGCATCTGCCACTTTGTTTAAGGTTCCTTTCACATAAGTTATGTTGAAGTCGTACTCACTAAGTACTTCCGACCATCTTCTCTGTCTTGCATTAAGGTCACTTTGGGTGAAGATGTGTTGTAACCCACAATGGTCAGTCTTTAATTCAAACTTTCTCCCTACCAGATAGTGTCTCCATAACTTCAAAGCATGCATCACCGCAGTCATCTCCATATCATGGGTCGCATAGTTCTCTTCATGTGGCATAAGTCTTCTGGACGTGTACGCAATTACTCTCCCATCTTGCATCAATACACAACCAACACCATCCTTTGAAGCATCCGTGCATACCAGGAAATCCTTATCCATATCGGGAACTTTTAGGATTGGTGTCGTAGTCAGTAATTCTTTTAATTTAGCAAAGGCCTCTTCGCATTTCTCCATCCAAATGAAAGGACGGTTCTTCTTTTGCAATTCAGTAATAGGTCCCGCTACTCTAGAGAAGCCTTCCACAAAACGTTTATAATACCCAGCAAGCCCCATGAAGCTTCGTACCTCATGTACATTTGTGGGTGCCGGCCAATCCCAAATGGCTTCAATCTTGGTTGGATCTACAGCTATCCCTTCGCCGGATATGATGTGTCCAAGATAATGAATCTCCTTCTGGAAGAACGAACACTTTGATAATTTTCCATAAAGGTGATTGTCTCTCAAACACTTTAGGACTATCCTCAAGTGTTCCTCATGTTCTTCCAGTGTTCTTGAATAAATCAGAATGTCGTCTAAGAACACCTGTACAAACTTGTCAAGGTGTTGTCGAAACACACCATTCATCAGGTTCATAAATACACTAGGTGCATTTGTTAAGCCGAAAGGTACTACGACAAATTCGTAGTGTCCAAATCTAGTTTTAAATGCTGCCTTGGGGATATCTTCATCCTTGATCCTCAACTGGTGGTATCTCGACCTTAGGTCAATTTTTGAGAATACCATCACACCCTTCATCTGGTCAAAGAGGTCATCTATTCTGGGTAGGGGATACTGATTTCTTACGGTTGCCTTGTTCAATTGACGGTAGTCAATGCACAAGCACCAAGACCCATCCTTCTTCTTCACAAAAATAACAGGTGCTCCCCAAGGAGACATGCTAGGTCTGATCAGTCCTAAATCTAATAACTCTTGTAGTTGAATTTGCAATTCCTTCAATTCTGGTACAAACATTCGGTAAGGAGTCCTAGCTATGGGTTCGGTTCCAGGTTTTAGTTCTATGGTGAAATCCAGTTCACGCTGTGGCGGTAACCCGGGTAATGCATCAGGAAACACATCCATGAATTCTGAGAACAAGGGGTGATTAATTACTTCTACCTTATCTCCTTCCTTGTTCAATGCAATTACTGCATACAATTGACACCCTTTTCTCATGCTCTTCTTCAGCTGCATAGCCGATATCATTCTCAAGGAAACTTTCTTTTTCTTCCCAGTTAACATCCTCTTGTAACCTTCATCATCGATGAAAGTTAGTTCCTTACTTCGGCAATCCATCACTGTGGAGTGTGCTTCTAGCCAATCCATCCCCAGGATTAGATCGTATGTACCCAATTCCGTAACATAAAAGGATATTCTAGAAGAACATACTCCTAGGTCGACTTCACAGTTCTCTACCTTAAGACTCACACTCTGGACACTACCGGATGCCATCTCGACAGTGTCGAAATCATCTTGACTTATTGGCATCATTTTATTATTTTCTACAACTTTTAAGGAAATAAAACTTTCAGTAGCTCCAGGGTCTATAAGCAAGGAAAATACATTACCATGTATCTTACCAGTAGTCTCGAGGACGGTGGACTGATGTTCAGCTTGGCGGTTGTTGACGGCAGCGTGTATACGATGCGCTCGTCCTAAATCGGCTGCGGTATTTTGCCGCGGTGCTTGGGCTCTTTGGTTTCCCCGGTCCTGCTGAGGACATTCGCTTTGGAAGTGTGGTCCTCCACACCTCCAACATCCTGCCTTGGGCCCTCTTGTTTTGTTTCTGGCAGGTGCATCATTTCTTCTTGGTCCAAACTGTGCCGGTTTTGCAAAAGGATTTGCATGATCATTCCGTGGTGGCGGTCGGTATGGTGTTCTGTCATCTCTGTTAGACCCTCCGTTGAAAGGTATCCTCCCAAAATTCTTATTCCCATACTGATGTTTGGGTGCATGCGAAGGTTGACTTCCTCAGTCTGTATTCATAAAGTTCTTATTCTGCAGCATCTTGCCAGGAAGCTCTTCTTCCGCTATGAGGGCCTTCTGGACTGCATCGTGCAAAGTAGAAGGTGTCAAAATACGAACCTTGTCTCGTATGACTGGGTTTAATCCGTAGATGAACTTATTGAATTTTAATTTCTCCGTGGAAACATGGGGTGCATACCTTAGTAACTCCATAAAACGGATTTCGTACTCTTGTACTGTCCATAGCCCTTGCTTTAGTGCATGGAAATCATTCAGCTGTCGCTCAATGAATTCGTCTGATAGGTAATGCTGACGGAAATGTTCATCGAACAATTCCCAAGATATCTCCTCAAGCTCTAGACCTAGATGAGGTCGCAAGGTCTTCCACCAAAGAAGGGCTTCCCCCTTCAGTTGTAGAATCGCCATCTGTACCTTCATGTTAGACGTGTAGTCTCTCAAAGAAAAACACATGGCCATGTTTTCTAGCCATGCCTCCGCGGCGGTCCCCTCAGTGGAGCCCCAAAATTCAGGAAACTTCACCTTTTCTAACTCTCGGTGTATGTTGACCGGAGGTGGCGCCTGTGGTACTGCAGTGACTTGAGAACCAACGCTCTCGCTATCAAGTCGTGTCATCAATGCTTCTCTCATTCTGTGGTAGTTCCTCATCATTGTCATGACCTCGTCCGCAGGTAGGTTAATGGTTTCCTCCGCTCTCGGAGGGTTATCCACAGGGGCTGTTGGGGTTGACGGGCGTGCAGCTTGTCCTCGTCCCCTTCCGGCTCTACCCTGGCGAGTTCTTCGATCCATGACGAAGTCTGTTCAGATGTAAAATAAAATTTATTAGTCAACTAAACATCATAAACTGTTTCACGGAATTGTCTAGGTCCAAACTAAGTTCAACCTTGCTCTGATACCAAATGTAGGGCTTGTCATCGTAAGCAAAGTTTTCGTCGTATTTTTTTTTTTTTTTTTTTTGTAAAGAGAGAACATCATGTCTAGAAAAGTGCTTATGATCCTAATATAACCTCCACACATTTTCAGGTGGTAAGGCTACTTATCTAAACTAGAGTTGTTAAGACCACGAATCAAATTCTACTTTTGTCTATGTAACAATAGAACATGATTCCAAGAAAAAATATTTTTCTCTTACTTAAACAAACTACTAAAATATTGACTTTGATAGTGCTCATGATATCCTCACATTGTTTATAATTGCAAAGGATACACCTAAGAGAAAGATGGATCATAAAAAATTTGCAATGTCACCTAAAACCAAAATAAGTTTTATTGTTTATAATATCTTGTACACATAGGATTCATAATTATATTCAAACATTGATTCTTCCATATATTTCTTAAATGACTTGAAGAAAATAGGAAATTATGTTTTGTTCATAAAAAAATTATACATAGGAAAGTGTGAATACATTATATTTTATTCCCTATAAAATGACATGAATCTTATACTCTAAATCATAGCTTTTATTTCAACTTAAACAATGTAACTACTTTATCTATCAAATAGAGTACATATGTCATGATGACCAACTTTAAGCATTTCTATTGTATGCGACCTATTTCAATGCAAATGCTACTATACCATATCGCTTTAACTAATCAATTTAAGTATACATTCTTTTAAATACATCATAATCTTAAATCTTTATATAATGTGAACCCGCAATTCAATACGTCAATATATACATATAATATACAGACATTACAATAAGGTAATTCTATGAATTATGATTTATGGAATTCTTTCTCTCAACCTAAAATAATTTATCTATCAAGTTAAGTATACATTCTTTTAAATACATCATAATCTTAAATCTTCATAAAATGTGAACCTGCAATTCAATACGTCAATATATACATATAATATAAAACCATTACAATAAAGTAATTCTATGAATTATGATTTATGGAATCCTTTCTCTCAACCTAAAATAATATGTAGTTCTAAATTTAAGCCGTAAGAAAAAGGCATTACAACAAAGTAGAACCCAACGTCTCGGGGTGAAATAGGTGCTAAAACACTACTTCTTATTACTTATAGAATAACCATTAACATGTTGGCTTCCACTATAACAGTTATCCTTATTTATATTATAATGAATATTAAAAAGAATATTTTCACTGTATTCACGATATGTATGAAAATACCAATTCTCTTCCTTTATAAGTAACCAATAATATGCTAACTTCCACTCTAACAGTTATCTAAATAAGCTATAATGATTTCGCAATTTTTACAATGACTTCATAATAGCGTGGAATCTACTTCCTTTAATATTTTCTATAACCAATTGTTATACATCAGCGGCCACTCTAACTAAACAAATTCAAATTAATACACAGAATCGACTTTGTATGAACAATCCCTGCTAAAGCAACGTAAATGAAGAACCGTATTATCTTCCCCTATAACATCAACAATTAATTAACAAAACCGACTTTACCCAAGCATAAAGGTGACTAAATATCAATATTGTACTGACTTATGCCAGAAAGATAAACACTGCCAGTGGCGTTAATGATCTAATCATGATTTGGCTGCAAACTCATTCAATTCGACCGATAATTTATAATTAGAAACAAACAACAGCACATAAATATAAATACTGCAAGTGGCATTCAAGATCTAATCATGATTCGGCTGCAAGCTCGTTTAATTCGACCGATAATTTATAATTAAACAAACAACAGCACATAAAGATAAATACTGCCAGTGGTGTTCAAGATCCAATTATGATTCGGCTGCAAGCTCATTCAATTCGACCGATAATTTAAAATTAAAACAAACAACCGCACTTCACCACTTCTCATTTAAAGTAATAAGATTTCGACATAATTTTAACAGATGTCAATTTGACAACCAACTAGGTCCTTCCAGGTCTTTCGATCCATTTAGAAGATAGAACCGAGATGGACATCTGTCGATCTTACTGAACGAGACTGGCCTTAACGCCAAAAACGCACAGGGAAAGCAGTAGGCATGAACCTGGGGTTGAAGCCGAATCTGGGCATTATAACAGAGATGCTAAAATCAATATTTGGCAGTAGATCTCAGAGGGTTGGTCTAACTGAGAAATTTGTACATTCGGCATAAACAAAAGAAGCGGAGTCAACACTAGTATTCTAATCAGATGATACTAGAATGTACATTGTTGATGCAACCTGGACGTGTGTTCATTACTAACTTAACTATGAGCGCAGACCCAAGGATCGAAACTCGGCATTGTATGAAATCCTAAGAGTCGAACTGAGCTTTTGGGGATCGATCACTGTAACCAAGCATACAGAGTCGATCAAGGCACATCGTTCCATTCAGGAATATACATTGAAATGGATGATCAACAATATACAGGTTGGATCGGTCTAACCTTCACATATCGAAGTTAGCCGATCCTTGCGACAGAACTCTGCAATTGAGATGCAGGTCAATCTTACGGGTCAGAAAAGATTATTGGTCAATCGATCTGTACGTTCAAAATCCCTTCTAAAATTTACTGGTAGAGGGTCGATCAGCCATTTAGATCGATCTCTGTAACAGAAATACAGAGTCGATCCATCTTAAATAAGACTGATCATATCAAATTGCAATTACAGTAACAGTATAAAAATAAATGAAGCTACATTACTTCATCCAGAGATCTAGAGATCGATCCATCTTAAATAAAAACAGAATATATCAAATTGTGATTTCAGTAACAGTAATAAAATAAATGAAGCTACATTACTTCATACAGAGTTCTAGAGATCGATCCATCTTAAATAAAAACAAAATATATCCAATTGTGATTACAGTAACAGTAATAAAATAAATGAAGCTACATTACTGCATACAGAGTTCTAGTGATTGATCCATCTTAAATAAAAAACCAGAATATATCAAATTGCGATTACAGTAATAGTAATAAAATAAATGAAGCTACATTACTTCATACAGAGTTCTAGAGATCGATCCATCTTAAATAAAACTGATCGTATCAAATTGCAATTACAATAACAATATATAAAAACAAAGCAACATTACTTCATCACCATATTATTTAGATCCAAAAGGTTCGATTCATTTCAAAAATGCTAAGAGCAAAGAGTTTTAGTTTCTAAAAACAATTATTAGTAATAAGCATATCAAAACACAAGGAATACCTCTCCGGTGGTCGCTTGGAGAAATCTGAAGATGGTGCTGAAAATGATCCTTTCCGTACTGCTCCTGAAGACCGCAACCATTCACCATGGGACACCTCGGTAAGCCACCCAACCACTCTGGAAGTACTCTTCTTCCTTCCAGACCCCCGAGCTAATAGGGCCGTAGAGTTCACACAAGTATTTCAGAAATTCAGCTTGGGCTTCCCTTCCCGCCAGGATTTCTTAGCCAAACCCTTAGATAGCAGCAAGTCTTTGAGGCATTCGAAAATTATGACAATCTTCCAAATTATGGGCCCCTTACCCATTCCTTAAGACTTCCTTATAAAGGGAAATCTCCTGCGACACATGTCTCTTCATGCATAATTAAATATTTTTAATTAATTAATTAATTAAAACACTCACCCATCCAAGTGTCAGTTTCTCTGGGAAGTGCACCTACATCCCTAAGTTTGCTCTAGTTTGTCCCCCAGATATTTTAATCAACTTCTAGCTTTTAGTTGACTAGGTGTCTAATCTATTTTGCTCCTAAATAATAATTTCTATTATTTTAAATGCTCAACAAAAATAACTATTCATGTGCAAATGTCTAAGCTATTGTTATGCATTTGCTAAGTAATAATCTAGAGTTATTCTCCTAAGTTTTTATGCATTTTAATTTAACAATCAAACTCATTAGGATCACGGTGCCGCGTCGTTGGGCTCCTGGTTCCTTAATTTTTAATTCCCTTACATGGCACCACTCTGTTGGGTCCAATCATTCATGGTTTCCATTCCTTGGCATGGTACCACCTCATTTGGTCCTTGCTTCCATTCTTTCCGTTCTCGATAGGGTACCTCATCGTTGGGCCCTTCTGCCACCATATTTCCATTTTGACTTGCGGAAACTCTTGTAGGGATTTTAGGAATCATTACCATCCATCCTCCGTCTACATGCTATCTAGGGACTAATGGCGTTGAGGAGTGATTTCGTTCTCACTGCGCGCCCCTCAACTCCTACGTGACCAGCTCCATCGTGGCCCACCTCGTACGCCCTCACACATTCCTCTTGAGCAAGCGGATCAATGCTTATCTGCTCATGCGTGGTATTCTTGTCAGTAGTCGACATCGTCGTCGCTTCCCCTATGTGTGATTTACCCATACTCTACGACCCTTCATGTTCCTTTGTGTGTCCGTTGGTGAACCGTCTCACTTGTTTCTACACACACTTCTCACAACAAATTATTAGTAGCATTGTTCTCAACAATCATCATCAGCTTTCTAACTCTAGTATTGTTAAACATTTATGATTTATTCAAACTGCTCATTTATCTTATCCAATATACATTTCATCGCCAAATACATAATCACCATACAGCTAGTCGTTAAGCATTATCCATCAACATAATTTTCCATAGCCATAGCTAATCGTTTAACATATGCAATTATTCATTTACCTCAACAGTTCAGATACACATCCTCAAAAATAAGGTCAAAAGGTTATTTAATTAAAGTTTCAATCAGCCGGGTCACTCAGCAGGTGCCCTCAATGTCTACACAAGTCTAGGGGCACTACATCATTCCACTTACTATATTGAAACATGATTAGTTGGACTTTAAACATAGAAAAATTTACGGTGTCGATTTTAATACATAGATATCTCCCATATCTTAATACTAATTAAATTTTCCAATAGGGGAATCCATTCACACATCCCTTAAATATTGACTTACCACCTCTATGGAGTGCCTCATACGACTACACATTATCACTAGACATGAGATACACATATAATCCTACTCCCCTTTCTTGACAGTTTGTAAAGATGCCCATTCTCATCAATAATTAATTTCATCATTCCTCATAAATTGGAAATGCACTATTTCCTCTAAAACATAGTTTCATTACCAATTCCACGTACTTGATTTATAATAGTTGTTAGACTATAGGTCAAGTGTTATTGACTTTCAATTATCTCCCATTTTGTTAACTTCCTACCATGTCTTTTCTCCATTTACTACCTTATTAGATTTGGTTAATACCTCCATTGTTTCTGTCGGTGATCCTCCCTTATATATAAATCTATAACCTATAGATCCTGGACATAATGGGAAGTAACACGATTACCCTAGTCACTGAGAGTGGTAACCATCATCCCTTAATATTTGAACCCAAATGTATATTTATTCAACAATTCAACGCATTATTAAGCATAAGTGGACTCCACTATCATATTTAACTAATAGAACTAGAACACTTCTTTATTCCTTACAATCTTTAAGGTATATCACCTTGCCATTTCACTTATCGGTAATAAATAATAAGAAAAGTATCGTAACATCATTAAATTAGGAGAACTATTATTGTTTAAAGGGTTTTCATGGGTATTTCTTATCAAATACAATCGTTATCGTGTTTATTTATTATTCTCATTTTCAAACCAATATAATTTGTCGGGAAACCATTGCTTCTTCAATTCCTTAAGAATCTCATAGCTAGTTTTGTTCCCACCCTTGCAATCGCAAGGGTAATTACCAGCATTTCTCCTAGTATGCCATGTATTTGTACATCACCACTCTTTCTACTCACACTGGCAACTCTTATGTACTTGTAAAGGCCTTAGTCTATTCCTACAATTTGAACGAAACATCATTATGTAATAGGCTCAATCATATTAGAACTTCATAACAATCACTTTAATTGAGTTAAAGTGAGGACTGTGTTGAGATTCTTATGACTCTATTATTATTACCCGAGATTATCACTATATTGGGTATGATTATGTAGGGACCCCCCCCCTTTCTGGACTTACTTACTTAAAAATGATTAGAAACTTAAAACACAATATAACCATGATGATGCATAATTATTAATAAAACTTAACAAATTCTAGAACTAACAAAACACAATACCTGAATCTGTTGCTGGAGGAGTAGTCGTCATCGTTAGTCCAATCCCGCTTGCCCTTGACATCCGCTTTGCTCGTTGTGCCCCTCCAACAGAAGCTCGTTTAACCATTGGTGAAGCAACCGTTAGCTTCGCCACCCAACCATAGGCTCATGCTTTCAATCGCATGGCCTCCCCCGAGCTTCGGGTCGTAGAGCTCACACACTCACTTGGGAAACTCAGCTTGGGATTCCCCCCCACCAAAGTTTCCAGCCAAACCCTCAATAGTAGCAAGTCATGAGGTAATTCAATATTATGATAGTCATCCAAGGTCTGGGTCCTTTACCCATTCTCAATGCCTTCCTTATAAAGGAAAATCTCATGCGACACATGTCGCTTCATGCAAAAATATTCATTTTATTGAATTAATAAATTAATAAAACTCACCCATCCATGTGTCAGTTTCTCTAGGAGATGCACCAACATCCCTAAGTTTGCTCAAGTTTGTCCCCTAGATATTTCACTTAACTCCTAGATTTGTGGTGTAGGTGGAGTTGACTAGGTGTCCATGCCTAGGATTCCATTTTGCTCCTAAATACATCTTTATAATATTTTTAAATAATCAGAAGTATCCTTTCATGTGCAAATGCCTGAATAACACTTAATATTATTTAAATGCCAAAGGAATCATTTATGTGCAAATGCCTAAAGTACTCAAATACATTTCTAAGTAATGTTCTAGGTGCAAACTTATACGTTTCAATGCAGTTAAGTTTAGCAGTCAACTTTTACTAGGACCCCGGTGCCACACCATTGGGCCTCCTTGTTCCTTAATTTAATTTCCCCGACATGGCACCACTCCATTGGGTCCAGTCATCCGTAGTTTCCATTCCTTGGCAAGGTACCACATCGTTGGGTCCTTGTGTCCATTCTTTCTATTCTCGGCAGGGTACCGCACCGTCGGGCCCTTCTGCCGTCATCCTTCCGTTTTGACTTGCGGGAACTTGATGTAGGGATTTTAGGAGCCGTTACCTTCCATCCTCCATCTACACGCTATTAGGGACTAATGGCATTGAGGAGTGAGTCCGTTCTCACTGCGCGCCCCTCAACTCGTACGTGACCAACTCCGTTGTGGCCCACCTCGTACGCCCTCACGCTTTCCTCTTGAGCAAGCGGATCAGTGCTTATCTGCTCAAGCGTGGTATTCCGTCGGAAGTTGACATCGTCGTCGCTCTCCTTGTGTGTGATTTACCCGTACTCTACGACCCTTCATGTTCCTTTGTGTGTCCATTGGTGAACCGTCTCAATTGTTTCTACACACACTTCTCACAACAAGTTATTAGTAGCATTGTTCTCAATAATCATCATCTGATTTCTAAATCTAGTATTGTTAAACATTTATGATTTATTCAAACTGTTCATTCATCCAATCAAATATACATTTCATCGGCATTTACATGATCACCGTATAGCTAGTCGTTTAAGCATTATCTATCAACATAATTTTCCATAGTCATAGCTAATCGTTTAACATATGCAATTATTCATTTACATCAACAGTTCAGATACACATACTCAAAAATAAGGCCAAAAGGTTATTTAATTAATGTTTCAATCGGCTGGGTCACTCAGCAGGTGCCCTCAATGTCTACAAAATTCTAGGGGCATTACATACACCCCTACTTATTTAGAACTTCGTCCCGAAGTTCAGAATAAAAATGGAAAACTATGATGCATCTCAGTTGCATCCTCCCAAGTCGCAGAGCTAGGACTGTAACTGTCCTACTGCACTTTGACTTGATCAATCAAGGCTAAGCATTTAAGCAAGAACTAATCAATCAATTATCCCACTCCACACATATAATTTAATTCATTAATTCATTTATAAACTATAGTCATGAACATCATCAAGTGATTCTCCCTTATTAAGACACATCCTAACTTGAAGGGCCACTTTATTGAAGTCTGTTCCACCGGGTCACTCGACAGGCGCCCTTAAAGTCCACAGTCATTTTAGGGGCATTACAGAAATAATAATTTTTAAGGGCATAAACATATACTTTCAATTCATCCCAACTTCATTAGTGAAGTTTCTCACTAGCCTATTAATAAAATATCATTTAACATATAACAACAGACTCGATGTCTACTACCGAGTTTATTTGATACACACTAATATAGTACTTCAACCATAAGCAGACTTTCACTATATAAACTACATTCATACTCCTTCACAATTATGCATACATCATAGTTATAATCCTGGCAAATCAATAAAATCTCCAATATATATCTTAGTACCGTCCACCATTTTTACCAAAGTTTCTGCACCATACCTTAATAGTAATACATTTGGTAACTATTCCATCACATAGTGATATGAATAACCCCCCAGCAAGACACTCTATAATGATCCAATCATATAATAATATAAATATCTTGTGGCATCATTATATAATTATATCAACATATAATAATGTAACATTTAGCTAGCAAACAATATATATATATCTCATTATATAATGATTAATCATTCATTTATATCATAATATGGTCCACTTATTAAACCACTATTGTTGTGTGTTTCCCACTTTCTATAATTTCTATAAACCAATTTCCTCCCCATTCCTATCCATTAAATATTAAAAAATAATCTATAGATCTCTCTTTTCATATATATATATATATATATATATATATATATATACTAAAATTGTCGTTGCATCCCTATAATACAATAAGCAATATGATTTACCATACCCTTAATCAAACTAAATTAGATGCATTTCCGTATAAAATGAACAACAATTATATTTACAATTCAACATTTAAACCCCAATTCATTTTAAAACAATAAGATATCTAATAAAAGTGCACCCTTCAAAATAGAAAATGAATATATAATTTATAATTCTTCCCACTAACAATAAGGTTAATCTACCTAAAGCATCTTAATCGAGCTGACCCTAAGTCAAAATATATATATATATATCCCTACTTAATCATTAAATTTATAATAATTAATCCATAGATTATCCATCGCATTTCATTTAAACTTAAGAATCCTCCAACGCGTATTATTAACTATAGGTATTCTGGCTTGGTTAAATAAATGTCTTTACTAAATAAAACATCAGAAATGTGCTATCTGGTAGCATAAAATAATGCAAGCTGGGATAGAGGTGTGCACGATATTCAAATTGTTGACTCGATGGAAGGGTCGGTTATGTGGCATAGGTAGACAACAAGGTTTCCTGATCACTACCCCCATGATAACCCCAGAGTTAAAGCGAATATGCAGAAATTTTTAGAGGTGGCGATCTCTTAACTGAGATTGTAAAATCTAGAGATTAATGTCGATGCCAAGATTCCACCTATGCGGTGCCAAAAGAGTCAACGACCACTATAGGAAGATCTATTGAGAAGGAAGAAGGTGTGCTAAGATATGCCAAGCATGGAAACATTAATGTATGGGATTCGATAGGATCCACTTATGTTGTGGAGAATCTGCGCACTGGTTAAACACTACAAAATACTACAAACCACAGACCTAGGTTATCACAAACCTTTATAACCTAGTTAGAAATTTTGAGGAGTTTCTTTTTGGATAATTTCAAGAGAACAAAATAAATATTCAAACATGCATATACTTACAAATTTTTTTTTTTCATTCCTCACTTACAAATATTCTTGATCATTTCATAGCTTCTCATATTATAACCACTAATTCACTTCTTCCATCTTTACTTGAAACAACATATGAAATGGAAATCATATAATTGAAAACATATGAGGGAGAACATATGTCTCAACCCTCAATTTAGCAATAAACTACTTCAAGTAAACTAATAGCCGTTAGATACCATATGTCAATCATTTACAAGTTTATGAGATTCTTAACCCTTAATTGTAAACTTAAATATACCTTCACTAAACAATACTCATTGCCGTATGGTCATCACACAAATAACTAGGAAATATCTTTTCATCAAAGAAAACACTTAACAGTACACTTATACATTGATATAAAACATAGGGTCATCATAAAACACACATAAGATCGAGTCCGAAATTCACGTGGTTCACCTGAATTCGGGCTACGTCCACAAAGCCTACAAAGCCTGTCATGTCATGCATTCCTTATCGAAAATGGAGAGGTTACAATCAACAATTATTGCTGCAATACTTGCTTTCCAACGTTTTCCAACCTATTTTCTTGACAATAATGATTCCACATAGTGCCTCCCAAACCTTTCAACGTTACATCAACAATTATTCCTAAGATCTATTCTCACCCGATTCAGAAATCTATATATACTAATGCAGCTGATAAAAATCCACACAGAGGTAAAACTGACGCTACTCTGTTCGTGCAGAAAAACCTTTAAAAGGCAGATGTACCCTCATACTTAGTGTTACGTAGCGTCTAACTATACTGGCTCTAATCTCTATGCATACAGAGATCATTTTCATGCAGATATATAGATAGCTTATTTGCAAGGTATTACAACCATGATAAGGCGAACCCCAGTCCATACGGAGATCCGAATGCACTTATATTTTAATAAGGCAGATACTTACCATTATTATCCACATAGGAGTAGGGGGATTTTGGCACTAGCTTGGGATCACAACATGATCTCGATAAAACATAGAAGCATTAACAAAACTAAACACACAGGGATACAGGTTGCACACATCTGGTGTGCAGAGATTGATCAAACAAAAATTGCCAGATACAGAGATCCGTTTAATGCTGAGGTATTAGCATACATATAAACCGGTTCTAATCATTTTTACAGAGCTCCTATTTAGTTTTAATATATCAAACAAATCATTGCCGGATACAGAGATCCGTTTACTATTGAGGGATAAGCATACAATTACATAATGTTTCGCGCCCATCTCCATTAGGTTATGTAGAACCTTTAAAGGGAGTCTTGCTTGTAAGGGAAACTACAATCAGCATTACATAAGCTCAGGGAAGGGATCATTTTCCCAATTTCAAACGTCAAGCAATAATACATAAGAAATAAACATTAATATATAAGCAAACATAGACCTTGCAGGGATCTTTCCCTACTCGCAGGCAGCAATCTGAAATATAACGACACAAAGATTTTCTCTCGGATGGCAGCGTTCGTCTTCCATTTTTTTTATGCAGCAAGCGTTTAACATATAAATGCATAGACATTAATATTTAAGAACCTATATACTATAAACTACCAAACTGGATCGGGCTCCAAGCCGTCCTCTCCAATCTCCTTCAGAGATCGATGATCTCTTTCACCAAGGAAAAATATAAGCGCATCGGTCTATATATTAGTCTCTATAATTTATAGATATATTATAAACTACAAAGCTGGATCGGGCTCCAAGCCGTCCTCTCCAATCTCCTTCAGAGATAGATGACCTCTTTTCCATAAGAATATTGGCGCAGCCCTCTATGTATCAGTCTCTGCAATTATATAAAATAAACTATAAAACTGGATCGGGCTCCAAGCCGTCCTCTCCAAATATCCTTCGCAGTCCCACTACCCTAATGTTATCTCTCCCGTAGTATTTTTCTCCCCCCCACCAAGTGTAGGGACCCCCCCCTTTTCCTCACAGGATTAAATTAAAAGAATATATATATATATATCATCAGATTCGCAATCTTAATAACAACTGATTTCAATCTCCACTTAACGTTTAACCACCAGGTTTTAATTGTTGTGGCGCAAACTCAGTTACGGTTATGGTGGGAAGAGAAAAATCAGCGCAGAGAGTAATTACGCCAACGCAGATTGAAGCTCAAACGGGGTCTAGCAATTACCACCGTTCTGGAAAACGATTGATCCTTCGAATCAAAACGCAGGCAGAATTAAATCGATCAATAGTGATGAGATCGATCTGATCTCCGGGATCCGGAAGATGATTGTTCTTGCAAACCAAATGCAAGAAGAGAGTTTAAAGGTCAAAATCTTCAGGTTTCTGGAAACACCAGTTAGTATTCAGGATAGAAACGCATGGATTTCTTTTAATGCTCAACTATAAATTATATTACCAACTCTGGGGAAACACCATTCAATCTCCAAAATCAATTCACAAAATCCTTTAATGATTGAGCTACAAATTACGCCACAGATTCTGGGAAACGTCCGACAGTCCTCGAAATGGAAGCACTATGATTTTATAGAACAAATTGAGATCAATGCAAGTCTGGAGTTGAAATAGATCTTCACACACAGAAAATGGGGACACGAACCGGATCCATATGGATCTCACCGAATGGATGACGAAGACAGAGTTTAACATTCGCTGATAATTGGTTTAGGTGGATCGTTCTGCACATGAATGAGGACACAGATTTGATCTATTGGATCTTCTTGTAGGCGGTTGAAATAGAGATTAAATTTATCTAGCGATCTGAGCACGGATGGATTGCTCACAGTATCTGTACATAAAATAAAATCTCCGTCTGAATAGAATACAATCCGAAACTTTTTTTTTTTTCTGACAGATTTCAGATGACGGTGTATCGGTTTCCAGATCTGAATGATGTAATTGAACGAAAAACAAATACAGATTCGCATAATGAGTAGATACGGTATAGGATTTAATTATCGACCAGTCTCTTCATGGATGAGTTCCGTTTTGATTACTTACAATTTTCAAATTTGAGCGAATTCAACCTATGGCACACAATTTGCAGTCAGAAATAGTAGTATGATTCATGCTTTACTCAGCGACAAACTCTAAATAAAAGGGTTATGTTCCGATAGACCAAGACTTCGGAATCTGACAGTTTCAAAGTTTATAATATGGTCTAACATGTAGATAGATTTTCGTATTCAGATGAAGATATGCAATCAAGTGTCAGCCCACACGATCGGCTTTTAGATAAGTTTGAAACTCCAGATTGGGCTATCTCAGCTTTCGAACAAAGGTAAGGTAATCGACAAAATGAGATTCCAGATTGGAATGTAATCTTAAATACATAAATCTTATAATATATAAAAAAAATTACAGTTAAATAACATATGCGATTCAAGATCAGTTGGGCGATCTGTTTCCGAACAGAGCTAAGGTAATTGATCAAATGAATTTCCAGATTAGTATAAATTTAAGATTTATGGTGTGATTCCTAACACAGAAAATAAATAGTAGAACTGATTTCGAATGCTGTGTAAAGCCTCAGAGTATGCCTCTTCATTCTGAAAGTATAATAAGCATAGATCTGGATCGTGTTTACATATTCAGTCACAAAGAGCTTAGCAAAAGATATGTAGACTAGATAGATAAACCTGTTTTCGACAGTTGTTCCTGCCATTGACGATGTACTTTGAGAAATTCCGGTCGATCCACTCCAGCTTCAAGGTTTACCATAGACCCCTAAATAATATGAGTCTGGTGCCCTCAAGGTTCGACCGGCTCTGATACCAAGTGTAGGGACCCCCCCCTTTCTGGACTTACTTACTTAAAAATGATTAGAAACTTAAAACACAATATAACCATGATGATGCATAATTATTAATAAAACTTAACAAATTCTAGAACTAACAAAACACAATACCTGAATCTGTTGCTGGAGGAGTAGTCGTCATCGTTAGTCCAATCCCGCTTGCCCTTGACATCCGCTTTGCTCGTTGTGCCCCTCCAACAGAAGCTCGTTTAACCATTGGTGAAGCAACCGTTAGCTTCGCCACCCAACCATAGGCTCATGCTTTCAATCGCATGGCCTCCCCCGAGCTTCGGGTCGTAGAGCTCACACACTCACTTGGGAAACTCAGCTTGGGATTCCCCCCCACCAAAGTTTCCAGCCAAACCCTCAATAGTAGCAAGTCATGAGGTAATTCAATATTATGATAGTCATCCAAGGTCTGGGTCCTTTACCCATTCTCAATGCCTTCCTTATAAAGGAAAATCTCATGCGACACATGTCGCTTCATGCAAAAATATTCATTTTATTGAATTAATAAATTAATAAAACTCACCCATCCATGTGTCAGTTTCTCTAGGAGATGCACCAACATCCCTAAGTTTGCTCAAGTTTGTCCCCTAGATATTTCACTTAACTCCTAGATTTGTGGTGTAGGTGGAGTTGACTAGGTGTCCATGCCTAGGATTCCATTTTGCTCCTAAATACATCTTTATAATATTTTTAAATAATCAGAAGTATCCTTTCATGTGCAAATGCCTGAATAACACTTAATATTATTTAAATGCCAAAGGAATCATTTATGTGCAAATGCCTAAAGTACTCAAATACATTTCTAAGTAATGTTCTAGGTGCAAACTTATACGTTTCAATGCAGTTAAGTTTAGCAGTCAACTTTTACTAGGACCCCGGTGCCACACCATTGGGCCTCCTTGTTCCTTAATTTAATTTCCCCGACATGGCACCACTCCATTGGGTCCAGTCATCCGTAGTTTCCATTCCTTGGCAAGGTACCACATCGTTGGGTCCTTCTGTCCATTCTTTCTATTCTCGGCAGGGTACCGCACCGTCGGGCCCTTCTGCCGTCATCCTTCCGTTTTGACTTGCGGGAACTTGATGTAGGGATTTTAGGAGCCGTTACCTTAAGTGTAGGGACCCCCCCCTTTCTGGACTTACTTACTTAAAAATGATTAGAAACTTAAAACACAATATAACCATGATGATGCATAATTATTAATAAAACTTAACAAATTCTAGAACTAACAAAACACAATACCTGAATCTGTTGCTGGAGGAGTAGTCGTCATCGTTAGTCCAATCCCGCTTGCCCTTGACATCCGCTTTGCTCGTTGTGCCCCTCCAACAGAAGCTCGTTTAACCATTGGTGAAGCAACCGTTAGCTTCGCCACCCAACCATAGGCTCATGCTTTCAATCGCATGGCCTCCCCCGAGCTTCGGGTCGTAGAGCTCACACACTCACTTGGGAAACTCAGCTTGGGATTCCCCCCCACCAAAGTTTCCAGCCAAACCCTCAATAGTAGCAAGTCATGAGGTAATTCAATATTATGATAGTCATCCAAGGTCTGGGTCCTTTACCCATTCTCAATGCCTTCCTTATAAAGGAAAATCTCATGCGACACATGTCGCTTCATGCAAAAATATTCATTTTATTGAATTAATAAATTAATAAAACTCACCCATCCATGTGTCAGTTTCTCTAGGAGATGCACCAACATCCCTAAGTTTGCTCAAGTTTGTCCCCTAGATATTTCACTTAACTCCTAGATTTGTGGTGTAGGTGGAGTTGACTAGGTGTCCATGCCTAGGATTCCATTTTGCTCCTAAATACATCTTTATAATATTTTTAAATAATCAGAAGTATCCTTTCATGTGAAAATGCCTGAATAACACTTAATATTATTTAAATGCCAAAGGAATCATTTATGTGCAAATGCCTAAAGTACTCAAATACATTTCTAAGTAATGTTCTAGGTGCAAACTTATACGTTTCAATGCAGTTAAGTTTAGCAGTCAACTTTTACTAGGACCCCGGTGCCACACCATTGGGCCTCCTTGTTCCTTAATTTAATTTCCCCGACATGGCACCACTCCATTGGGTCCAGTCATCCGTAGTTTCCATTCCTTGGCAAGGTACCACATCGTTGGGTCCTTGTGTCCATTCTTTCTATTCTCGGCAGGGTACCGCACCGTCGGGCCCTTCTGCCGTCATCCTTCCGTTTTGACTTGCGGGAACTTGATGTAGGGATTTTAGGAGCCGTTACCTTCCATCCTCCATCTACACGCTATTAGGGACTAATGGCATTGAGGAGTGAGTCCGTTCTCACTGCGCGCCCCTCAACTCGTACGTGACCAACTCCGTTGTGGCCCACCTCGTACGCCCTCACGCTTTCCTCTTGAGCAAGCGGATCAGTGCTTATCTGCTCAAGCGTGGTATTCCGTCGGAAGTCGACATCGTCGTCGCTCTCCTTGTGTGTGATTTACCCGTACTCTACGACCCTTCATGTTCCTTTGTGTGTCCATTGGTGAACCGTCTCACTTGTTTCTACACACACTTCTCACAACAAGTTATTAGTAGCATTGTTCTCAATAATCATCATCTGATTTCTAAATCTAGTATTGTTAAACATTTATGATTTATTCAAACTGTTCATTCATCCAATCAAATATACATTTCATCGGCATTTACATGATCACCGTATAGCTAGTCGTTTAAGCATTATCTATCAACATAATTTTCCATAGTCATAGCTAATCGTTTAACATATGCAATTATTCATTTACATCAACAGTTCAGATACACATACTCAAAAATAAGGCCAAAAGGTTATTTAATTAATGTTTCAATCGGCTGGGTCACTCAGCAGGTTCCCTCAATGTCTACAAAAGTCTAGGGGCATTACAGATTAATTCGAAATTTTCTCAAAAACCTTTCGCACCGTTACACCAATATTTAACTTGATTAGTCTAAAGCCATGTTTCCCTTAATACCATAGTCTTTTAATAAGCTTTATATGCAATCCCCCGGTTTAAGTACTTGGTGTTTCCATAGTGTGATTCAAAAGGATACTTATTCTTGTATCCAACAAATTTATTTCCTTCCATTATCTTATCTGAATAATATGTAATGTATTTTTCATTACTCGATATAACATTCATCTTTATTTCTTAATGGAAATTTCATTCGTGAATATAATTATGAAAGGTTCACGATTTTTCACTTTAATCTGCACCTTGTACTAAGTTATCTATGCACACATATTAATGTCGTGTAATTTGTTGTGGGGAAGTAGCAGCTCAAACACCACTTCATGTTTATTTAACCAGGTTCTCTTATTAAACTCAAGCAAGGTGTAGATGTGGTTGTCCTAACAAATCACACATTCACATATCCCTGAAACACGTTAATTACCCACATATAAACCTATTCAATAGAACTAGATGAGGTTACATAGTATTGCAACTGATGCAATCTAGGAATTCCATCACTAGATTAAAACACAACTTTTCCCTTCTTAGTTGATATATAAAAATTTCCATTCTTTGTAGTCCTTAGAGAAGAATATAAGAAAATAAAGGAATTCATTCTACCCTATCATTTTACCTCATGAGGAAAACCTAAAGCAGTGTCCCTTAAAATGCCTATATTTGTACTTATGTGCAAGGAACAGTTTGTTAGGATCAACGTGTTGAAATCTATGGTCGTTTTCATTAATGATTTTGTCATGTAGTGAAATTAGCGTCCTAGCATTCAGCTTGCCATGCTCATTTTAGCAGTTCCTTGCTTTCAGATTATGTGTTTGTTTCGTCCCTTCGACTATACGTTGAAGTCTCGACAAATTTAATAATCGATCACCTCATTGCTTATTATTAAACCATATTTATGCAAACTTTCAACATCAAATTTTGCTATAAATTTATATTTAAATATTATTCTTTTATAACAATGGATTAAAAATTATTTTACTTTTAAAATTACACGTAGAATTTACTCAATAATTATTGGTAGTATTTTTAAAAATATTATATTATTTTAAACATAAAATAATAAATTCATATCAATCTAACTATAATATAAAATTCATGAAATATGATTCATAAAATATGTTGGTCTTCATGCTATACTGGCCTACATTTTACGTACATACTTCTTCGTTATTTGGAAACATATTTATTTATATATTTTTTTTTAATGTCAAACACTTATAATGTATCGATTAATTTTATGTCATCTATTTTCCTTAATATAAAAGAATACGATCCTTTATAAATCTATAAGATGCTCTATAAATTTATGTATCAAGGATTACCAAACTTACATGTAAGTGTATGACTTTAATGTATTATCAAATCACAATATATCATTATCTCCCCCCTTTTTTTTTTATAAACTTACTCACATATTTATGTCCACATCTATTGGGTAAAATATATAAACCCACTCCTACATTTCAATTCCGTATTTCTTAAATAAACATGGTAAATACAATCCATTTCATACTCGTCTACCTCAAATCAAACTCATTAATTAGAATATATAATTCTATTGAAGTATTTTAATTCATACTTATTGCATAATTTAGTTATTCATATAGTTCAATCTACACCTTATTAAATGAGATCTACAAGCCTACTTACAGTTTTGATAGGGTACGATGGTGGAGACACAAGTGTCATGCAATCCCATCCATGCTCTTCTCGGATGAAATTAATAATTAGTTAAAGATATTTTCGGTCAATTTCAATATAGCCCCTTTCTTTTTTTATAAAAAAAAAAACCATTCCCTCCTCCCGGAGTAAGGATAGCTCAGCTATTTCTAACTTAGTTTTTATTTTACTCTAAACCTATTATATTTCTACATATTCGTATCTTTTAAAATTTTGTTTTATATTTTGAAATTTTCAAGTATTCTCATGTTTACATATTTTGTTAAATCCTCACATTTTTTTTGTAATTATTTATTTATTTTGTTAATATATCTTATTTCACTTTATAACTAAATATATAAAAAGAAATCACAAATAATATATCAAAATATTGGTTTTACTAGGCACAATGTTATATTTAAATACTTGATTAAAATAAGTTACTCACTTCCGCATGAAAACCTTAGTTAATACATGGTCATGGCAACATGATAGATTCCCTTTTAACAATATTGTCATCCTTAGGAAATGTGATTTAGCATACCTAGATATAAGAGTTATTTGGGTTTGGCATTCACTCTCATTGTGTGTTGGCTCATCACCTTGACCTTTCTCGTCTCCCATTCCATGGTTATTAACCTCATGTCTTGATCATGGTTGGCAATGTACGACAAACCACCCTTTTTTTTTCCAATTTTTAAAAGGTTTAAATATATATATATTTAATATAACCTCTACCCTAACCAACTCTCAACACACTAAGACTTGCACCCATTAAAATAAATAAATAACGTTTTAATAAACAAAATTTAGAATGATAATGATGGGTGATTTTGCATTGTTTCCATTCCTTAATATTTGACGTAATACATTTACATTTCTCCACATAAAACGTGTTATTCAAATTATTTAAAATTCCTGAAAGTTTAAAGTTTGGAGACATCTCTTTTCTTAAGATGAAGACCTTTTAAAATGCTGCAATTGTGACTTTGGTGACAATAGCGAATGCAGAATTTAAGCCTCTGTCCTCCATCGACTCCAAACAATTATGAGCATAACGCAAACCATCATATTGTGAGCATCGATTCAAAGAACTACCATACGTGGACGATTTTAGTTTTGTGCATGTATTTTCTCCCTATGACTTCAACAAAGGAAGGACTGGCTCTTGTGCTTGGCGCTTGGACTTTAGTGTTGTGTGTCAATATGCCAACTGTGTGGGCCAGATGGCTCTTGGTGCTGTGCGCACTACCCTACACGAGCTCGGTGCTGGACTTCGATGGCGTGCATGGTGTGGCGAGTGCGTGGGCCCACTGACCTTTTGCTCTCGGTGCTGGGCAGATGTATGCCTTTTGCAATGGCCCCCCCCGAACGAATGACGTGGCTCAATGGAGATCGATGGGAGAGGAAATCAATGGCTCACGTGAGCCCGCACCGTCAACATGCTCGGGCGTTAAACAAGAGAGGCGGTCGTGGTAGGAATACCACCACCATGCGTGTCCACTTTCTACTCGTCCGCATACAAAAAGGCGGTATGGCAAACCGCTCCAGGGGCAGCACGGAAACCGCCTTACATGGCGTCAAATATACTCCCTATATATGGACGAAAATGGGGTTTTATTAAGCATTGACGGTATGCTCGAGAGCGAACTTGGTTCCTGGCCCTAGCAGTGGGCTCGATGGTCCCTGCTCATCCTGGCAGGTGGCTCTCGGTGATGAGCTTGGGCCGCGCCCAGTATCCTTGCTGTTCACATGGAGAGCTCATGGTGTTTAGAGCTAGGGCTCAGCCCAATAAATTTTACGGTATTCCGTTCTGGAGCTGCACTAGGGTTTCACCTTTTCCTATTCTCTTATTCAAAATCAAATTTTAACATTCAATTTATGTGGCCAGCAGGTTACGGCAGGAGGTTTTGGTGGCTATGCGGCGGATTTATTTACTTATTTACTAATATCTGGTGGTGATGCTTGAGGATTGTGGAGAACTGAATTTCTCGTTTGTAATAATAAAACCATCTTCTCTGACTGTATCTTCTCGAAAACTTTGTTACTGTTAGTGTAAAAATGCCTACGGTGATCGCATCTGAGCCAAGCGTCGGCTCATCTTGATTAGGGTTTCATAAGCAAATAGTTCCTAGGATTTTTGTACTGTAATTATAAATACAATCCTTCCTCCATATCAAGGGCTAATTGTTGTAGATAGGCTGAATTGGTGAGCGCATTTGAGCCATGCGTCTCTGATCGTCAGGTTATTTCTTTATCTTTTTGGTGCCACCTGTTCATAGTGTTTATAGTGGAAATTTTGACTCACGTGTTGGTGGTCCTTATGGCAGTGGCGGTGCTCGCAGTAACAACAGTAGCATCATCATTTAAACGAGAAACCAATTCGATTGGTTAAGGATCCTCTTTGTTGCCCACTGTAGCGGATTTTGCACGGTAATTATCTCTTCTGTGGCTATTGATTCGGTTAGCTGTGAGATTTTGGACAAAAGATTATTCAGAAAGGCCAGCTATTTGACTTCTCGTCTGGAGAATAGTTCAGTGTTCTTCATTTGCCACGAATTGAGAACCTTAGGATGAAAGAAGAAAAAGATTTAAAGGGTGATGCTATAATATATGTATTTACTGTGGACACGATCATGGAAGGAGAGGCAGGAAGTCCAAAGAATTACAGGAGAGTTTCTGCAAGCTATAGCAAATTACATTTCAAGATTAACTTTATAGTTAGGGTGTTTAAACAACAGAATAAAATATCAGACTGTAGCTATTGTAGTTTGAATTGGAGAAATTAAGTTTAAATTGCACAATTTCAGGTCAAATTGTAGCGATTGCAGTTGAAGCGCACTTAGTTTCAGGTTAACTTCTTGTAATTCTAGCCTTTAGGTAATATTTTTTTGCAATTTTAGGTTAAATATCATTACTTCAGGCTAATTTGAACCAATACAGACTTTAAATATCATTATTTCAGTCTAAATTGAGCAGATGGAGCCACTAAAAGCTATCTTACAGAATTTCAAGTTAAATAGTTGTGATTCGATTTAAATCCAATAATTTTTTGTTAAATTGCAATAATTGTTGCTTTTCGAGGTTAACTCCATTTTTTTTTAAAATATGTTAATAATTAGCATTTATATTTCTTTTGTAAATTCCGGTGGTGAATATGTTTATCAAATTTTAACAGCTAACCTTGGATAATATGTAAAAAGTTGTTAATTTGAAGTTTCGAGAAGTTACAGGGTTGAACCCTTTTACAAGCTTAAGGTACTGTCAAAATTTGATTTAGTAATTGTGATTATACAGCGCATAATATAGTTCTCAGAACTAAGTTTCAGTTGGTCTTTTATATATTATCCTGTAGGATGCAATTTAATCATGCCATGGTTTTGAAATAAACTTTGAACATAATATGTATTAGTTTCCTACACAGTTATATTTCTGTTATGCTTTGTAATTACATGGGAAGGGCTCCTCAAGTTATCTCCCTTTTGCAGCCATCATATTGGTTTGTTATTTTCAGGTAAATTTCACTAAAATTCTAGGTGTAGTTAGGCCCTAAGGTCTCAGTGTTTGAGCCTCGGCTCGAATACCAAATGTAGTTCCCTTACCAAGGCACAAGGTCTCTATCATCTAAATGACTATATGTCTCTACAATTTAAATAATCATAAACTTAAATCTTCATTTACAGCTCTGTTCTTTTAACATGCATAATTTGAGAATAAAGAAGAATACTTTCTATTCAAGCTAGCTCAGTAAAATTCTGTATGGTACCTTAGCAACCCAAAATGATGTGTCCACCCTGCCGATCAGCCATTATCATGCTGACCCTAGGAAATCAACGGATTTCCTAGCCCCCGAGCCCACGGACCGATAATCCTGACAGCAGCTTTCCATCGAACCTTTCCATGGTAATCTTTTGCTGAGTTAACCCCCTCCTCAGTCTTTTCATGTGAGTTTCCCACCTCCTCAAAGCTTCGAGTTAACCCCCTCCTCGACATCGAGTTAACCCCCTCCTTGGCATTCCTCCTTTTTTCAGAAAAATAAACCTCACAGTTCTCCCACCAAAAATCCCCCTTACTACTTTGTTCAATCCCCTCTTTATAGGAATCCACCTCCTTCATAAAGTCAAACTTCCTTATCACTCCACCGCCCTAGCTGTCACTTTTTTAGGAAGTACAAATCATTAATGCAAAACCCTTTTTAAGACATAAAGGTGGATTATATATTATTTTAAATCACCCAATTTCTCTCGGGTAGTGGAATTATTCAATAATTTATTTAAACAATCCTTTCTATTACTTGGAATGATTCTGTTAATTAATTAAATAAATAATCTATTTAATAAATTTATTATTATTCGATCCACTATGCTTTTATAAAAGGGTTTATTATTTTATTATTGATTAAATAATAACAATAACAACAATGATAATTAATAATAATAGTAATTCAATGAATTGTGAATAGTAATTAAAATGTTTATTTGTTTAATCAATAAGTGTCAACATAGTACTTCTATGTATAGTTAATGAAATGTACTTAACGGTTTATTTAATCATGATCAACAAGTATCTAGCACACTCTTCTAGTATTACTATTCGTCTATCATACTTCATATTGACGACACCTTCATTTGAGGGTACTTACAAGTAACGACTTTTATCTTAATTGTTCATTACAATGTTCACATACAAGGTTAATTAACTTATTTTATACGTTAGAGCTTGATAATCTTTTACTAATTAAATCATTCATTAAATACTTAATTGAGTTATCTAGGATAACTTATAACATTGTTAAATCTCGATAAGTGTGTTGTAAACCAATATTATTGCGCATGTGCATAATGTGCATGCATGGCCAGCATATGCACAAGACAGGCATGTGCTATAAACATACGTCATGTCTCCTATGCATAATAGCTAACTAATACCAATAATACTTTATGCAAACTGAACAAATATATATACATCATAATATTACTAAAACATCATCGGTTACTTTACCAGTTAACCTTTAAGATTTCATTTCATCATTTTTAGGAGTACATTTGTTCAATCAATTAGGTACAAAGTAAAGCTTCCTACTACCACTAACTCCGGGTCAAGGAATACCCAACCCTCAACAGTACTAACTATCATATCCTCCCATCCTAACCTACTGCCACATCCTCTGTATCCCTCCTCTACTAGTACAAAAGTGGATGTCGGACTCATCGACCTGACCACATAGAACTTGAGAGCGATAGCATCGGCTGGACAGCGGACCTATCCTCTCCTAGCAGGCATCCGACCATCGTCATCACACATACATGGGGATCGTGTCTCAGCATGGCCCTCCCACGATCTCGGGTATCATAGGAACATAGGGTGGGAAACACTTCCATCCCTCTCAACATACTGGGCCTACGTCCTTATGAAATCATACTCTGCTGCTCTCGAGATTATCGGTCTATGTCATCGTATCATCAGTTTCGGTTGCTAAGGTTCCCTGCATGGATAAGCTCTTATCCATATATCAGATCAAGTATCTGGCTATCCCATAGCCCTCGTGTCCTGTAGGTTAGTATTCCGCACAATACACATTTTATAACAAGCATTTCCATTCGATCACCAATTGATCCATATCATCAACATCATTCATTTCATGTCACAATTTCATCACAGGTATGTATGGAATATACTAGTTCTATCAATTTCATCATAGGATGGCATCCACGTACAACACCATATATTTTACATTTCATCAATGACAACGCTAAAACATATATTTTCCATTCTATCATTGTCTGATCCATATTGTCAGCATCATTTATTTCATCACATAAAATCATTAAATCGATCACAGCATAATTACCACATCATATATATCACATTTCCTCCAGGACGATTATCAAACATACACTGTCATTATGAAATAAAAGAATCTCATGATAATCATAACTTAATAAATGCATGAATATAGTAACATCATTAACACAGTAGCAACATATCATCATGTCTATCATGCCGAAAATATAGTTCACGTTGTCTAGCTGAGTCAAATAGATAACAAGCAATAAAGTGAAAGGTGTCTAACTCATAAACATGCCTAGTCAAAATATGGGGCGTTACACATCACCCTTGTAGCATTTAGTTAAGGGTTGGAAGTATTACATAGGCCACATAGAATGCACATAATTCACTATAGTTCTCACCAAGACTATAGTTAAGGCCACGAAGTTAGTATTTCGAATACTTTGCTTTTAATCCATAATGCTTGTATATAGTTTGTAATAACTTGTATCTATTGCAGGTTGCATGTTATCAAATAGATAGCATAGTATCCCATCGTGTTCATATTAACATACCACTACACAATGCACATTGTTTGCACATAGATAATAGGGTTTGCACATAACTCATATTAATTACAAAATGGTCATTAAGATTCAAAGAGTGTAGTATAAAAACAAAAATCATAATGCACATATAGTATCACATAAGTACCACATAGGGTATTACAAGGTACACCACTCACATTATATAAATGTGATAGTGGTTAAAAATGTCAACAAACTCTATTTTTGCAAGGATTAGATAGTAATCCTGTAAGCACTTTAAACAGACCATAGAGACATATATTATGAACGAGTTTAGACATACACTTACACACCTTATGATGTATGATTAAAGAGAAACATTTCATACTAACACTATCATCGCAAGTCATAAAACAAGTTAACAAACAGTTGTACTTAGAATCTCTACGAATTACCATGAAAGTAGAAGGTAGGCTGTTACATATAGAAAACATGACAGAAACTGTAACATCCCCAAAATATCAAGTTAGTATTTAGGTAAATATTTAAATGATTATCTTTTGACAATGTCTAATAAGCTATACTCGTAAAAACTTAGTGAAATAAATGATTGAGATTTTGTCTAGGGAGGAATATCTACCTTTTTGGAACCCATTACTACAACTAGTTCTCATACGATTTTTCAAAAAGAGACTTACCATGAAAGATGTTCTAATCGTCCTTCCTGATCTCATCATTGTAGTGCCCCTGCTAGGGCACTAGGTCTCTGTTTGTATGTTCATGTACATGCCAATTTTCTCTTATGTTTTCTGGAAAAATTCCACCGTCTATGTCTCTATTATCAAAATGACTATATGTCTCTACAATTTAAGCAAACATAAACTTAAATCTTTCATTTCAACTCTATTCTTATTTCATGCATAATCTTAAAATAAAAAGGGAAAATACAATCTATTTAAGCTAGCTGAGTAAAATACCTGGACCCGTGGATTTGCAGTAAGATCAGAAGACTTACGTGGTGAATTCTGTATGGTAACTTAGCAACCCAAAATGATGTGTCCACCATGCTGATCAGCTATTATCGTGCTGACCCTAGGAAATCAACGGATTTCCTAGCCCCCGAGCCCACAGACCGATAATTCCGACAGCAGCTATCCATCTCACCTTTCCATGGTAATCTTTTGCTGAGTTAACCCCCTCCTCAGTCTTTTCATTTCATTTTCCCACCTCCTCAAAGCTTCGAGTTAACCCTCTCCTCAGCATCGAGTTAACCCCCTCCTCGGCATTCCTCCTTTTTCACAAAAATAATCCTCACAGTTCTCCCAAATAATCCCCCTTACTACTTTGTTAAAATCCCTCTTTATAGGAATCCACCTCCTTCCTAAAGTCAAAATTCCTTATCACTCCACCGCCCTAGCTGTCGTGGTCTTTTGAAAGTACAAATCATTAGTGCATCCCCTTTTTAAGGCAAAAAGGTGAATTATATATTATTTTTAAATCACCCAAGTTCTCTCGAGTAGTGGGACCATTCAATAATTTATTTAAACAAATCCTTTTTATTTTGGAAATGATTCTGTCCCTTAATTTAAATGAATAGTCTATTTAATAAATTATTCACTCCACTATGTTTTTATAAAAAGGGTTTATTATCATTATCATTATTAATTAAATAAAATAATAATAACAATAATAGTGAATAATAATAGTAATTAACTTAACTATGAATAGTAATTAAAACATTTATTTGTTTAATCGATAAGTGTTAACATAGCACCCTTTTGCGTATAAATAATGAAATATACTTAATGGTTTAGTTAATCCTGATCGACAATTATATAGTACATTCTTCTAGTGTTAATGTTTAACTATCATACTTCATATCGAGGACACCTTCATTTGAGGATACTTACAATTAATGACATTTATTTTACACATTGGAGCTTGATAATCTTTTACTACTTAAGTCATCCACTAAATACTTAATTGACTTATCTATGATAACTTATAACATTGTTAAATCTTGATAAGTAGGTTGTAAACCAAAATTATTGCGCATGTGCATAATGTGCATGCGTGGCCAGCGTATGCGCAAGATGGACATGTACTATAAACATATGTCATATTTCCTATGCATAACAGCTAACTAATACCAATAATACTTATGCAAACTGAACAAGTATACATTCATCATAATATTACTAAAACATCGTCGGTTATTTTATCAGTTAACCTATGAGATTTCATTTCGTTATTTCTATGATTACATTTGATCAATCATTCAGGTGCAAGGGGAGCTACCTACTACCACTACTCTGGGTCAAGGAATACCCAACCCTCACAATACTAACTATCATATCCTCCCATCCTAACCTACTACCACATCCTCCCTATCCCTCCTCTGCTAGTACAAAAGCGGATGTCGGACTCATCAACCTGACCACATAGAACTTGAGAGCGATAGTGTCGGCTGTACAGCGGACCTATCCTCCCCTAGCAAGCATATGACCATCATCATCACAACTACATGGGGAGCGTGTCTCAACACAGCCCTCCCACGACCTCGGTTATCATAGGAACATAGGGTGGGAAACACATCCATCCCTCTCAACATACTGGGCCTACGCCATTATCAAATCATACTCTGCTGCTCTCGAGATTATGGTTCTATGTCATCGTATCATCAGTTTCGGTTGCTAAGGTTCCCTGCATGGATAAGCTCTTATCCATATATCAGATCAAGTATCCGGCTATCCCATAGCCCTCGTGTCCTGTAGGTTAGTATTCCGCAGAATACACATTTTATAACAAGCATTTCCATTCGATCACCAATTGATCCATATCATCAACATCATTTTATTTCACGTCACAATTTTATCACATCACAGGTATGTATCGAATATAACAGTTCTATCAATTTCATCATAGGATGGCATCCACGTACAATGCCATATATTTCACATTTCATCAATGAAAACGCTAAGACATATATTTTCCATTCTATCATTGTCTGATCCATTTTTTCAGCATCATTTATTTCATCACATAAAATCATCAAATTGATCACAGCATAATGACCACATCATATATATCACATTTCCTCCAGGACGATTATCAAACATACACTGTCATTATGAAATAAAAGAATCTCATGATAATCATAACTTAATAACTGCATGAATATAGTAACATCATTAACACAGTAGCAACATATCATCATGTCTATCATGCCCAAAATATAGTTCACTCTGTCTAGCTGAGTCCCATCAGATAATAAGCAAATAAAGTGAAAGGTGTCTAACTCGTAAATATGCCTAGTCAAAATATGGGGCATTACAATCATCATAGTTTGATTAGTAACCATAAAAATATAGGGAATACATACAAACTTGCTTCCATATCCTTTAAAACTTACTTGACTATGCAAATGTCAATAATCTATCAATACAATATAACCCTGTTGTCTTAGAACGTCTCGTCCACCCTATTTGGGGTCAATCATATGTAAGGGAACTTTTCATCTTTATAATTGTTTAATAATGGTGATTTACCTTGGCCAATAGATGATCTTGGGTGCCCATACATTTTTCAATCACATAAATCTTATATTGGAATCTCACTATCTATTTGAATTACTTCCCCAGTGAAGATAACCTTGCATACTTTTAAAAAGGAAGTTATGCTTGAAAGGAAGTTATATTCACATAGTTCATAAAAAAACTAATAATACATAGCAACAACACACATCATCAATAAGATCACACACACGGACGAGACAAGATATACCATGGTTCACCCAACCTTTGGGCTACGTCCACAAGAAAAGTCACATCTTTTCCATTATTCAAGTAACCAGTTACAAATTGCCATGCAGTCATTACAAATCTTACTTTCTCTTTCTCGATGCCTCTCACCTAGAAAGCATTTCTCCAAATGATCACAGCTAACTCTAAACAAAGGCATTCAATGAAGAATACAGAGATATTCATTTAGCCATGACTCATCTCAGGTTTACTATAATTATATCCATACGAATGTTCACACTAACATCAAAACACTGGCATTCTGGCCAACAAAACAAGACCCAACGTTTGTATCAACACTGTCATAAATTAATGCTAAACACAGATCAAAATATATATACTAAAATGATCTTACAATAGTGGAAGCTTAATAACGGGTCGAGGTATAAAGCAATAATAAATAAATAAAGGAATGAGTTACTATATTTCCTATCCTTTCCCAGCATTCTATTCAACGATTGTAAATGTAAATTTGGGACCTGGCTACACAGCCGCCCTCGCTTCCTAATTACTACACTTTCCAGGCGGCAACAATAATTTAATCAAAATAATAATAGTCAAGTCTATAGGGTTGGGATGAAGCCCACGACTATTCCTTCCTTGATGCCTTCAACATTCAAACAGAGCATTTCAAAAATTAAATCAATATATAAGAATTGACATCCAATATAGGAAGTATAGAGATAATGAAGCAAACATATCTACGCTATCCAAGAAGGTAACATGTTTTCTGTGGCAATGCAAATTGGAAAGAAGATCTGGATTCAACAAGCAGAACTATCGCTTCCCCCTGAGCATAGAATACGATTTCATTTCATCCTTCAACCATCAAACTACTATCATTTCAGCAATACGATTTCCTTCCAGCTTACGGGAAGCACTATTACCATGACTTTAACACAGCAATGCAAAACGGATCTACTACCTCATTCAGCTTTCATGCAGAGATTAAGCAGTGCAGAAACAGAGATCTAAGAAAAATATCTACACTATATTCAACATATAAAATGGATCTACTTTTGCATTCGGCGTACAGTATATAGGGAAGAACTTTCATCTCTATCCATGACTTCAATAGAGAAAACGTATCACGAACTCAATATACTAGATACTGGAAGAAGAGGTCTATGATTGCATCTAGCGATCTACGATTATAATTCAACATAAAGAAATAACAAATAAAACACCATCATGTATGCTAGCATATAAGACTAAGATTTTATTCAGGCACTAGCACTTTTATATCAGCATTTACGATCTCAACCTATTACTAGCACACAGGAAACATGCGGAATGAAAACTATGGAACGGAATACAGATAGCCCATCATTCGGGTTAAAAACTCACCGTTCTAGACTTCTGATCAAGATCTTACCAATCTATCACTAGCAGAGAACTAAGAGATCCACAGTCAAGCCGAACAGATATTCCATGAAATCATTACTAGCATAGAACTAAGAGATCAAATCTCTCAACACTCTCTTAGGTCACAACTAAGAGATCAAATCTCTCAACGCTCTCTTAGGTCGCAACTCTCCTCTCCTTCTCATTGTGTTGATTCCACTCTACTTGAGAGGGCGTGATTCCCCTTCCTTTTCCCCCGACTCCCCAAAATCTTGTTTTTTTTATAATGATCGAGAGTTCAACTTCGCTTTGGAGACTCCGCTCTACTTTGGAGATTCTCCCCGCCAAGCGGAAATTGATTGAATCATGTGTGGATTTGGGAATGCCAAGTGGTAGGTAAGGTTCTCCAACATGAGGCCCGACTTCCTTGAAAATAAATTTCCTTCATTACATGTACCCTAAGATAGGTAAATTTTAAAAAGTATAAGCCACCTTCATTTGTGATGTAGAAAACTTGCAAAAATATTATTGTAGTTAACTAACATTTTAGCAACTTAAGGCATTCCTATTTATATGTATAACATATACATACATGTATTCTTTCTAGTCGATCCCTTATATATATAGATATCTATATGTATATATATATAAACACATCATGTGCATAAATCTTCTATCTTGCCATATACATATACTTATCTTGCGATGGATTAGGTAAAGGTATAGGACTCCATTCTTGTATTATATATAATTTCTATGCTTCTTTTATCCATAGCATAACTTGTAGTTAATCTATGACATATACTACCTTTTAATTAATAACCTGATATTTATAATATATATCAATTAATAAGTTAGGTTTACCAAACACTAATTTACCAATTAGTAATTTGAGCTTCAATTAGCTCAAACACCCTCTAGTAGGAGTAGGATATATCTATCTATCTATATATATATTTATCATATACACGAGACCACTTTTTGTATAAAATAGTTCATAAGGATCTTTTATGAGGAATTCCTTCTAGGTTTAACTTCTAAAATTTCTAAGTGACCCTTTAAAGAACGTAGCTATTCATTCAAGCGTGTGTGGCACTAGAACGGTATCCATCATCGACTCAGGGAATACTAGCCATAAACTTCCTCAGTGTAGTGCCCTAGCTAGGCACTGGGTCTCTATTCCATGTTCATGTAAATACCGAGTTTTTCCCTTAATATTTTCTGGAGAAAACAAAAGATTCAACCGTCTATGTTTCTGTTTTCTAAATGATTAAATTTATGTTTTCTATATGTTTATATGTCTCAGTAATTAAATAAAAAAAATCTTAAAACCTTCATTTAACTCAATTCTGTTGACGTGCATAAATTGAAAATAACAGGAAATACATTCTATTTAAGCGAGCTCAGTAAAATACTAGAATCCGTCAGTTGCGGTAAAATAAGAAGATTCGGGTAGTGGATTCTGTAGGTTACCTTAGCAACCCAAAATGATGTGTCCACCCTACCGATCAGCTATTATCGTGCTGACCCTAGGAAATCAACGGATTTCCTAGCCCCCGATCCCACAGACCGATAATCCGGACAGCAACTTTCCATCGAACCTTTTCATGGTAAATTTTTGCTGAGTTAACCCCCTCCTCAGTCTTTTCTTTTGAGTTTCCCACCTCCTCAAAGCTTCGAGTTAACCCCCTCCTCGGCATTCCTCCTTTTTCCAAAAATCCTCACAGTTCTCCCCCCCAATAAAAAACCCCTTACTACTTGTTAAAATCCCCTCTTTATAGGAATCCACCTCCTTCATAAAGTCAAACTTCCTTATCACTCCACTGCCCTAGCTGTCGTGGTCTTTGGAAGTACAATCATTAATGCATCCCCTTTTGAGGTAAAAAGGTGGATTATATATTATTTTTAAATCGTCGAGGTTTCTCTCGAGCAGTGGGATCATTCAATAATTCATTTAAACAAATCCTTTTTAATTTATTTTGGAATGATTCTGTCCCTTAATTTAAATGAATAATCTATTTAATAAATCATTTTAATCCACTATGCTTTATATAAATATTATTATCATTATTATCATTAATTAAATAATAACAATAATAACATAATAATTAATAATAATAGAAATTAAATTAATTGTGAATAGAAATTAGAAATGTTTATTTGTTTATTCGATAAGTGTCAACATAGTACTTCGGGGTATAAATAATGGAATATACTTTTAATGGTTTAATTAATCATGATCAACAATTATATAGCACACTCTTCTATTATTAATGTTTAACTTTTATACTTCACAATGAAGACACCTTTACTTGAGGATACTTGCAATTAATGACATTTATTTTCCACATTAGAACTTGATAATCTTTTACTAATTATGTCATCCACTAAATACTTAATTGACTTATCCATGATAACTTATAACATTGTTAAATCTTGATAAGTAGGTTGTAAACCAATATTATTGCGCATGTGCATAATGTGCATGCGTGGCCAGCGTATGCACAAGACAGACATGTACTATAAACATACATCATATTTCCTATGCATAACAGCTAACTAATACCAATAATACTTATGCAAACTGAACAAGTATACATTCATCATAATATTACTAAAACATCGTCAGTTATTTTATCAGTTAACCTTTAAGATTTCATTTCGTTATTTTTATAATTACATTTGATCAATCATTCAGGTGCAAGGGAAGCTACCTACTACCACTAACTCCGGGTCAAGGAATACCCAACCCTCAACAGTACTAACTATCATATCCTCCCATCCTAACCTACGTCCACATCCTCCCTATCCTTCCTTTGCTAGTACAAAAGTGGATGTCGGACTCATCGACCTGACCACATAGAACTTGAGAGCGATAGCGTCGGCTGTATAGCGGACCTATCCTCCCCTAGTAGGAATTCGACCATCGTCATCACAACTGCATGGGGAGCTTGTCTCAGCATGGCCCTCCCACGACCTCGAGTATCATAGGAACATAGGGTGGGAAACACATCCATCCCTCTCAACATACTGGGCCTACGCCCTTATCAAATCATACTCTGCTGCTATCGAGATTATCGGTCCATGTCATCGTATCATCAATTTCGGTTGCTAAGGTTTGCTGCATGGATAGGTTCTCATCCATATATCAGATCAAGTATCCGGCTATCCCCTAGCCCTTGTGTCCTGTAGGTTAGTATTCCGCAAAATACACATTTTATAACAAGCATTTCCATTCGATCACCAATTGATCCATACCATCAACATCATTCATTTCACGTCACAATTTTATCGCATCACAGGTATGTATAGAATATAACAGTTCTATCAATTTCATCATAGGATGGCACTCACGTATGACACGATATATTTCACATTTCATCAATGAAAACGCTAACACATATATTTTCATCATAAAAGCAAAGAACCTCATGGTAATCATAACTTAATAACTACATGAATATAGTAGCATCATCACTGTAATATCAACATGGACATAGTAACATCCTAACATAGTAGCAGCATATCATCATGTCTAACACGCCGAAAATATAGTTCACTCCATCTAGCTGAGTCGAACAGATAACAAGCAAATAAAGTGAAAGGTGTCTAACTCATAAACACACCTAGTCAAAATATGGGGCGTTACACTTAGTAATGGTTTAGTTGTGTCATCACCTTTTAGTCTCGTAAGTTTAGATTTTACTACTTAGGGAATAATACCACATAAGCTGCAAGGTTTACTGGTGGGGCCTTGGCCTTGAGCTCCTCACCAGAAACCAGTACAATATTCATTGATATTTACATGCCACTAGGGCAGAATACGAGGGATATTACATCGTCCTCCCCTTAAAAATAACACCGTCCTCGGTGTCATACTTTCAACAATTGGTCTTCTCTTCTGGAATCATCATTTTCTTGCTTTGTCATTTTTCTGTTTTGATCACCTTCAAAACTTCACGATTTCCACCAATTATTATAGATCGTAACCTGTACTTTTCACTACCAACAGAAGTTGTTTCTAGCATGTTATCATAGAATAAATGCATACACCTGATTTTTCTAAATCAATTAGAACATAAGTGCTAGTGTCCCCTTGCAACATCATGTTGCGGCCTTTTCATGGAAACTCCATTGAGAGTTTGATCTACTTACAAATCTCTTCTTTGTAATTTTCTGCATCTGCACATATGTCAATGATACATGATATACATATAAATCATGATCTAAGATAATATTCTCACAATGACATTTCTTTCCAAGTACATTTAGTCATTCTCTTCCCGCTTTTCCCCAAAAGCAATCATATCAATGCTCATAACATAGCATATACATAGTCTACACATGTATATGCATAATTTTTAACTATAACAAGTTCATAACATACGCATACGTGCATACCTTGTGCATAACATATGCATAGTAGAAACAACTCATGGTGCACCATCTCAACACCGAATAAGACTTTTAATTCTAGGCACTCCATAGGTATCTAATAATCAATAGTCAACTGATTACTGATGTTCCAGAGCCTCCAACTCAACCTCAGTAATCACCATGAGTTGCAGTGTTTCCAGAGCTTACACTCAACACATAACAAGTAGTCCATGTTATAGTCCTTGTTTGTGTTTTTACTTATCACAAGTACACATAAATCCTGTGTTTCCAAGAATGCAGACTATTATCTTTATCAAAACTTGTACTTCACTTGATCCGAGAAGCTCTTTCCTAACACCCAAGTGCTCACACAACAATCTTTCGGAAATTCTTTCCTAACACCTCAGTGCTCACACAACAATCTTTCGGAAATTCTTGCCTAACACCTCAGTGCTCACACAGCAATCTTTCGGAAATTCTTACTTAACACCTCAGTGCTCACACAGTAATCTTTCGGAAATTCTTGCCTAACACCTCAGTGCTCACACAACAATCTTTCGGAAATTCTTGCCTAACACCTCAGTGCTCACACAATAATCTTTCGGAAATTCTTGCTTAACACCTCAGTGCTCACACAGCAATCTTTCCGAAATTCTTGCCTAACACCTCAGTGCTCACACAGCAATCTTTCGGAAATTCTCGCCTAACACCCAAGTGCTCACATAGCAAGAATTCCTCTCATGCATACTAAGCAGTGTCCTGCCTCCCGCATATGCATTATTTTATAGTTTGCCTAGGTGTAATATCCCTCTTGTTCCTCCCTTGTGGCATGTAATTAGAAATTAATATTGTGCTGGTTTCGGGTGAGGAGCACAAGGCCAAGACCCCACCAGTAAGCCTTGCGGCTTATGTGGCATTATTCCCTAAGTATTAAAAATTGGTGTTATTGATTAAAGTCTAAAAACGCAAAGAGGTTAAGTTTTATCGCCAAAAAGAGACTCGGACTCGAGTTAAGGGAACACTCTTACACATATACATAGGAGAGAGAGATACCTTAGATATCTCTACTCAAATATAATTGTGAAAAAGTATACCCTACAAATACTTAACTGTCCTAGACCTTAAAAGATGTCAAAGAGGAAAAAGGTACAATAAGTATATATATTATACTTATAGACATAAAAGAAAGGATACATTTTAACTTATATGCTTGGTGCCTTTCTAAAGAACGAAAGAGCCACTAATAGAAGAAATACTTATATGTATAAAGAGGATTAGAAAAAAAACATTTAATGGAGATTGTGGTTACTTGGAGCAACCTCCATCTCGGGATTCTTTTCCAAGTCTACTAAATCGATTATTGTTAGTTTAGAGGGGGCACGATTTTGTTTAAATTGGAGTGTAGATTTGCCACTTGTCCTTTGTAGAAAAGGAGTGGAATATTTGGCATTTTATAAAACTCACTTGAAGATGTAAGACGGGGATCTTCCTAATTAGTGGTTGGACCGATGGTGGAGATGGCCGGAGAAAGAGGATCGAATCCCTTGATTTTTGGGGATATTTGTTTTATACTTAATTTATACCGAGAATTAGGGGATTGAGGGCGGTGCGCATAGAGGAATTGGGTTTTTATTTTAAGAAAATCGGATTAGTTGGGGGGGAGCTCCAGAATTCGGGATATACTCTGAAATGGTGGCTATCACGAGGAGGGGGAAGGATCCCAAATTCAGCATTGGCACTATCGATTCCATACTCTATATAGGGATCCATGACAAATGTCTTGGGGCGCTCAAAAATGGAAATGTTTCTGCATGTTGCCATTACCCTGTGCGTGTATGAAGAATTGGAAGATGCCCTAGTCGAAAAAGCTTCTGTGCGATTGGGATCTCGCTGAGTGAAGTGTCGAGTAGATGGAGAGACGCGGTGGCGAATTGCTGCACCTTACAGTGTGGATCCAATACTTGCGTCACTAAAAGATAAGTATACGCACTGTGAGTAGAGACAGGGTTTTTCGTTCTGTCGTAGAATAAATTTGTTAGTAGAACGCCAGGGACAGAGCATAGCTCTCGAGGCTTGACCTTCGAGGTAGATCGAGTTTTTCATTGTTTTATACCCTGTTACATTTCTGAATGGTATTATTCCTGAAACGGAGGGCGACCCCCACAGGGAATAATCGATCCCTTGGTTGGATTGATTTTCTCTCTATAAACTCTCTCAGCAATGAATATAACGTAACTCAGTTCGAATTGCATTCCCGATTTAAGACCCTGTATAATAGTTTTACATGCTGTGATTTCTATTTAGGACGGAGCTTTCTGTCGAGCCTTGTCGATCTTGATATATTTCTGTAATAATTATACATGCTGTGAGTTCTATTTAGGACGGAGCTTTCTGTCGAGCCTTGTCGATCTTGATATATTTCTGTAATAGTTATACATGCTGTGATTTCTATTTAGGACGGAGCTTTCTGTCGAGCCTTGTCGATCTTGATATATTTCTGTAATAGTTATACATGCTGTGATTTCTATTTAGGACGGAGCTTTCTGTCGAGCCTTGTCGATCTTGATATATTTCTGTAATAGTTATACATGCTGTGATTTTTATTTAGGACGGAGCTTTCTGTCGAGCCTTGTCGATCTTGATATATTTCTGCTTGAAAATTTGTGATAGTAATTTTGTATGCGTATGATTCGTTGATCTTGATAGCAGATCTTAGAAGATCACCGCCATGTAGACCGATAGTATTTAACCCTTCACGCTGCCTAGCAGAGTGTTGGTAGATTGTCATTTCTTATAATTTTATTGTTGGGTTGTGATCTGGGTTCTTACCAATTTAGCAGAGCTCGACACTTTCTACATTTTCTGTTGTGATTAGCATTCCTCCATCTGCTGGTGGCGTTGGTAGAGATCCGACCCGAATCTTTGTAGGGGTAGGACAACTCTCCTTAGAGCTCGATCCCTTTCTTGATTCTGTAAAGTTTTGTTTGCTTTGTCATTATTAAGTACTTATTCCACATCTAATAGAGATGAGAGAGACGGCTCAGTTCCAATGAACTAGTCAATCCCATAAGGTAGCTGACAGCGAATACATTGGATTGTGCAATTGCTTAAACGATGTGATCGTTGTTTTGTTTCTGATGGAATATATATAAGTATATATGGCACAGGAATGGTGTGCTCTCGGTATGTTTCTGATTGATTATATACATATAGATGGGCGCAGGGTTATTGTGTGATCTGTTATGTTTCTGTTGTATCTTTTTACAAATATTATTAGTATTTATATGCTGCATAATAATTTGTTTAACATGCATTGAAGAGGACAACGAAATAGCTTTAATCCCAATTAATTTTATGTTGTATCTTTTTACAAAGATTATATTATTTATATGCTGCATAATGATTTGCTTAGCGCGTGTTGAAAGAGGACAACGAAATAGCTATAATCCCAATTATGTTTCTGTTGTATCTTTTTACAAAGATTATATTATTCATATGCTGCATAGTGATTGCTTAGTGTGCATTGAACGAGGACAGCGAAATAGCTATAATCCCAAATAGTTTATTCTATCTTTTTTCAAATATTCTAACATCTATATGTTGCATAAGACTCATGATAGTATGGAAATTGTTCATAAATATTTAGGTGATATGATTATACCATTGATGCTAGCATCATAGGGAACTTCGAGTATACTCTAATATTTGTGCAAAGGTCATTAAAAGTTGACATGTTAACATTAAAAAGTTGACATGTTAGTGTTGAGGGTGTAACCTTATTTTTGGTTGAAATTACTTGTTTAGACATATAGAGATATAGTGCGTTTGTAAGTGTAATAAGATTCACAGCATTATTGTTGATCTTGGTGTCGAAGGCCTTGATAAAACGCCTTTTATATGAGTGGCTTGAGCATCAATCAAGTTGCAGGATGTAAATCACCCCATGAAAAGGTATTGAATAAATTATAGGGAATGGATGAGTACGTCAATTGTTGTAGATGTAAGCTTTGGGCTAGCATCTAAAGACTCTTTTGTTATTCAGGACTTGGTAACCATGAGTACAGCCAGTAATGACTCATATGTAGAAAGTTGCCCTTTGAGGATAAATTTCAAGGATGGACGTATAGCAACATTTGAGTTGCAACTTGTAAACACTTTGATTTAATAAAAGATGCACACACACCTTTTGTGGACTAGCCCGTGTACGGGTGAACCATGTTATCTTGGTCTCGTTATTTTCATGGTGTTTTATATGCGTATGATCCTTTGACGGTTGCATGTTTTTCTTCCCAAAGGTGCTATCTTATAATTGATGATTATAACACATTGGTCAAGTGCATCTTGACCAGTGATATTCCATGTTAATGTTCTTACAATGATAGTTCATGTTAGTTTGTTACAATGTTATTTCATGTTAAGGTTGTTAGAATGATATTTCATGTTGATGTGATGTGACGATCACCTTGTTATGGACAAGTCCGGATGCAGTTAACCTTTACACAGTAAGAACTTCATGAGTATGATGCGTGATGAGTAATTCAATTTAATTAATCTCAAATTACCAGGGAATGTGTACAGTATCTTGGTCCTTACGGAAATGAAGTGTATTTTGAAGTTTCATTAATCTTATACAAAATCTTTATTCTTTCACCAAAATTACTAACTCGCAAAGCTTGGAGATGTTACACTAGGTCTTTACAGCCTACCGATTCCTTCAAGAATTCTGATGGCTATAAATCCCTAATTTCTAGGGATTGTTTTAGTGCCATTACTGCACTCTTGCATAATTTTCCCTCAAGCTTCTTGCTTGATTCTAGAAAAATCTCTTTCAAATTAATCAATTATTTCGTCATATCACATTTTGTAACAATACGATTACTCTCACTAATTTGGCCTATTTCTTTATTCAACAATAATTATCCAACTTAAAGGAGTAAATGAACGTGGTGATGGGGATCTTAAATTCTCACCCCCTTAGTTTACCATGCATAATATTTATGCTCTTGTCTTTCCACAAGCTCCACAGAATTTTGATCATCTGCCAAATTCACCTATAGTAACACCATAAAATATTTGTAAGAAGATATTTTTCCTACGCATGAAAATAAGAACTCATCCTTAATATTACAATATCCATACTTTATAAATACATTCTCTTCTTACAAGCTTTTGTGAGTAATCAACCAAACTGGTATGTACGTAGGTTAGAAATGCCAAATACCTATTCTTCACAAAACCATCTAATATTAATAAAGGTCTATATCCTATTTACCTACTCATGGTAACTCACTTGCAAGCATATAGGTGTTTTCTTTATTAACCTTGGCATAATAAGTAACCCTTTTCAGGTTACTACCTTTAAATATGCCAACTTCAACTTGATGGATTTTTGTATATGAAAGTTGCAACAAAATACGTTTTATACCTCAATCATCGAAATACCCAAAATAATCAAAACTAGAAACTCCGATGATCAATTCCTTAAGAATAATTATCTCATAAGGAGAATTTCCATGATCATATGTTTTGTTTTTCTTCGAAGTAATGCATTCATCTGTATACTAATCTCGGTAATAACCTAAACCTGAAATATGCCACCAAGACATGTTACGCCACATCATCATAAGTCAGCATAATCAAATAACAAAATAATATATGAAACATAATAAGAACCAGTGAGGGTTATTTCGTTAGTAACTTCCTTCCTTCTTATGAAATCCAGATAAAACCTTAATTTTCCTAGTCTCATAACTTATTTGGAAGGACGTTATATCTTTTCATTTCTCATCTGATTCCTATTAAGATATAAATCCTTTGTATACACTAACCTTTGTAAGTACAACACACTTACATATGTACTTGAACGTTGTAAGACCCCTCCTTTAGGGTCCCCTTGAACTGAACCTGAAACTTTAATAACTTGATACAAACAAATTAGCCATTATAGTTATTGGAAAAATAAAATAAAAGAGTGAATAACTTAACAAAAATAAGCAAAACCTTAACTTGTCAACCCGATCCAGCTGGTCCATTGTTGTCTGCGTCTTCCGTAGGATCCCTCCAGCAAAGCTCGTTTAACCATAGGCGAAGCAACCGTTAGCTTCGCCACCCAACCATAGGCTCACGCTTTCAGTCGCATGGCCTCCCCCAATCTTTGGGTCGTAGAGCTCACACAAGTATTTCAGAAATTCCGCTTGGGCTTCCCTTCCCACCAGGATTTCTAAGCCAAACCCTTAGATAGTAGCAAGTCTTTGAGGCATTTGAAAATTACAACAATCGTCCAAATTATGGGCCCCTTACTCATTCCTTAAGCCTTCCTTATAAAGGGAAATCTCCTGTGACACATGTCGCTTCATGCATAATTAAATATTTTTAATTATTTATTTAATTAAAACACTCACCCATCCAAGTGTCAGTTTCTCTGGGAAGTGCACCTACATCCCTATGTTTGCTATAGTTTGTCCCCCAGATATTTTAATCATCTCCTAGCTTTTAGTTGACTAGGTGTCTAATCTATTTTTCTCCTAAATAATAATTTCTATTATTTTAAATGCTCAACAAAATAACTATTCATGTGTAAATGTCTAAGCTATTGTTATGCATTTGCTAAGTAATAATCTAGAGTTATTCTCCTAAGTTTCTATGCAGTTTAATTTAACAATCAAACTCACAAGGATCACGGTGCCGCGTCGTTGGGCTCCTAGTTCCTTAATTTTTTAATCCCCTGACATGGCACCACTCCGTCGGGTCCAATCATCCATGGTTTCCATTCCTTGGCATGGTACCACCTCGTTGGGTCCTTGCGTCCATTCTTTCCGTTCTCGATAGGGTACTGCATCATTGGGCCCTTCTGCCACCATCTTTCCGTTTTGACTTGCGGGAACTCTTGTAGGGATTTTAGGAATCGTTACCATCCATCCTCCATCTACATGCTATCTAGGGACTAATGGCGCTGAGGAGTGAGTCCATTCTCACTGCGCGCCCCTCAACTCGTACGTGACCAGCTTCGTCGTGGCCCACCTCGTACACCCTCACACATTCCTCTTGAGCAAGTGGATCAATGCTTATCTGCTCATGCGTGGTATTCTTATCGAAAGTCGACATCGTCGTCGCTTCCCCTGTGTGTGATTTACCTGTACTCTACGACCCTCCATGTTCCTTTGTGTGTCCGTTGGTGAACCGTCTCACTTGTTTCTACACACACTTCTCACAACACATTATTAGTAGCACTGTTCTCAACAATCATCATCTAGTTTCTAACTCTAGCATTTATTAAACATTTATGATTTATTCAAACTGCTCATTCATCTTATCAAATATACATTTCGTCGCCAAATACATAATCACCATACAACTAGTCATTAAGCATTATCCATCAACATAATTTTCCATAGTCATAGCTAATCATTTAACATATGCAATTATTCATTTACCTCAACAGTTCAGATACACATACTAAAAAAATAAGGTCAAAAGGTTATTTAATTAATGTTTCAATCAGCTGGGTCACTCAGCAGGTGCCCTCAATGTCTACACAAGTCTAGGGGCACTACACACGTTTTATAATGATTATTACATACCTTATAAAGGCGACCGCATATCTCCTTATTATGTGGACCTCTTAGGCTAAGGTACAAGTTGACTTGTCCTAACAACTTATGAAATCAATATATTAAAATGAAGAAAACAAGTTGAAGTTCCCATGCATACCACATATACTTCTATAATATAAATCTCGAGCACAACTTTGTAGAACCACCACTGAAGTGTTCCATCTTCCACAATAGAGAACACTAAAATAAGGAACATAAAATGAACTCATTCATTGTTATCATCTACGTCATATTAACTACTTAGAACACACATGTATAACTTTCAAGTAACTTTAACCATTTCCTTTTGTTTGAACCTATATGTAAGGTTACAAGCGTGCTTCAATGTTACATGACAACATTATGACACTCACATACTAGAATGAAAATAATTAGTAAGCAGATTATTAAGAATTGTTCTCCTTTATGATATGACAATTTCCTAGCCCTAGAAACTTCAGACTAGTTAAAGTTAATTTCCTTGCTAAAAGGTTTTTAGATAACTACTCTTCTGGTGGAATAATGGTTTTTTTTTTTTTTTTTTTAGCGAGTATAATCAACCTGTAATTCTTAGTTGGTACCTCTTGCAGTGTGATGGAACTTGTATCATCGACATCATTAATGCTCTCTAGAAGGTATTAAATACCTTAGTTACATTCTTTATTCTCATTGGCTACTACTATAGTATGCACTTTTACAACATTTACCCTTAAGGTCGTTAGTATTTATAAATTTACAAACTTACTTACGAGAAGAGAACTTTATATGAAGAAAAAGCCTTAACCGTTGAAAAAAAAAAAATTCAAGACCAATTCCAAGACCATCCTAAATTCATAAATCTTAATGGACCCTTGAACTTACTTTTAATAAAAATTTAATGGATCTTCTCATAGGTCTGGGTTTCTTAAATGATCTATCTAAAGTTCATATTTGGAAATTTTGACTACTGGGTTACTCAAATTTACTTAGTTCTATAAAGTCAACAAAATTAGGAGAGTTTTACTAACATAAAATAAAAAACTTCTCCTTTAATCACTAGGATAATTTTCAACTTACCAGTACTTATAAGGACTTAACTCCAATAGTCTAATTATTTCAATCATTCAATGAAACTAATTATAGAGTATGAAGAGGTATTAATCGTCTAGTGTCTATCAATAAAATATTGTTCAAATACATAATGAGACATGTTCTATGTTCACAATTAGGTATTGCTATGCCATCATAATGCTTTAGCAAAAATGGAACATATTTACTCGCAATTTCCAAGACATCTTGTAACTTACCCTTGCCGAGCCTTGGAATGAAATTCTATTTTTGCATCTTATAAAATGGAGTTCCGTTCCTTGTTCGGCTAACTCGTATTCGTCTTTCACGATTGAGCCCAATTAGCCCGAGTGTTTGCAACCTAGGCTCTGATACCATATGTAACATCTCCAAATATCAAGTTAGTATTTAGGTAAAGATTTAAATGATTATATTTCGACAATGTCTAATAAGCTATACTCGTAAAAACTTAGTGAAATAAATGAGTGAGATTTTGTTTGGGGAGGAATATCTACCTTTTTGGAACCCATTACTACAACTGGTTCTCATGCGATTTTTCAAAAAGAGACTTACCATGAAAGATGTTCTAATCGTCCTTCCTGATCTTATCATCATAGTTTGATTAGTAACCATAAAAATATAGGGAATACATAAAAACTTGCTTCCATATCCCTTAAAACTTACTTGACTATGCAAATGTCAATAATCTATCAATACAATATAACCCTGTTGTCTTAGAACGTCTCGTCCACCCTATTTGGGGTCAATCATATGTAAGTGAACTTTTCATCTTTATAATTGTTTAATAATGGTCATTTACCTTGGACAATAGATGATCTTGGGTGCCCATACATTTGTCAATCACATAAATCTTATATTGGAATCTCACTATCTATTTGAATTACTTCCCCAATGAAGATAACCTTGCATACTCTTAAAAAGGAAGTTATGCTTTAAAGGAAGTTATATTCACATAGTTCATAAAACAACTAATAATACATAGCAACAATACACATCATCAATAAGATCACACACATGCATGAGACAAGATATACCATGGTTCACCCAACCTTTGGGCTACGTCCACAAGAAAAGTCACATCTTTCCCATTATTCAAGTAACCAGTTACAAACTGCCATGCAGTCATTACAAAGCTTACTTTCTCTTTCTCGTTGCCTCTCACCTAGAAAGCATTTCTCCAAATGGTCACAGCTAACTCTAAACAAAGGCATTCAATGAAGAATACAGAGATATTCATTTAGCCATGACTCATCTCAGGTTTACTATAATTATATCCATACGAATGTTCACACCAACATCAAAACATTGGCATTCTGGCCAAAAAAACAAGACCCAACGTTTGTATCAACACTGTCATAAATTAATACTAAACAGAGATCAAAATACATCTACCAAAACAATCTTACACTGGTAGAAGCTTAATAACGGGTCGAGGTATAAAGCAATAATAAAAAAAAAGGGAATGAGTTACCGTATTTCCTATCCTTTCCAAGCATTCTATTCACCGATTGTAAATGTAAATTTGGGACCTGGCTACGCAGCTGCCCTCGCTTCCTGATTCCTACACTTTCCAGGAAGCAATGATAATTTAATCAAAATAATAATAGTCAAGTCTATAGGGTTGGGACGAAGCCCACGACTATTCCTTCCTTAATGCCTTCAACATTCAAACAGAGCATTTCAAAAATTAAATGAATATATAATAATTGAGATCCTATATAGGAAGTATAGAGATACTGAAGCAAACAGATCTACACTATCCAAGAAGGTAACATGTTTTCTGTGGCAATGCAAATCTGGAAAGAAGATCTGGATTCAACAAGCAGAACTATCGCTTCCCCCTGAGCATAGAATACGATTTCATTTCATCCTTCAACCATCAAACAACTATCATTTCAGCAATACGATTTCCTTCCAGCTTACGGGTAGCACTATTACCATGACTTTAACACAACAATGAAAAATGGATCTACTACCTCATTCGGCTTTCATGCAGAGATTAAGCAGTGCAGAAACAGAGATCTAAGACAAATATCTACACTATATTCAACATATAAAATGGATCTACTTTTGCATTCGGCGTATAGTATACATGGAAGAACTTTCATCTCTATCCATGATATCAGTAGAGAAAACGTATCACGAACTCAATATACTAGATACCGGAAGATGAGGTCTATGATTGCATCTAGCGATCTACGATTATAATTCAACATAAAGAAATAACAAATAAAACACCATCATGTATGCCATCATATAAGACTAAGATTTTATTCAGGCACTAGCACTTTTATATCAGCATTTATGATCTCAACCTAATACTAGCACACAGGAAATATCTGGAATGAAAACTACAGAATGGAATACAGATATCCCATCATTTGGGTTAAAAACTCACTGTTCCAGACTTCCGATCGAGATCTTACTGATCTATCGCTGGAAGAGAACTAAGAGATCCATAGTCAAACCGAAAAGAGATTCCATGAAATCATTACTAGCATAGAACTAAGAGATCAAATCTCTCAACACTCTCTTAGGTCACAACTAAGAGATCAAATCTCTCAACGCTCTCTTAGGTCGCAACTCTCCTCTCCTTCTCATTGTGTTGATTCCACTCTACTTGAGAGGGCGTGATTCCCCTTCCTTTTCCCCCGATTCCCCAAAATCTATTTTTTTTTATAATGATCGAGAGTTCAACTTCGCTTGGGAGACTCCGCTCTACTTTGGAGATCCTCCCCGCCAAGCAGAAATTGATTGAATCATGTGTGGATTTGGGAATGCCAAGTGGTAGGTAAGGTTCTCCAACATGAGGCCTAGCTTCCTTGAAAATAAATTTCCTTCATTACATGTACCCTAAGATAGGTAACTTTTAAAAAGTATAAGCCGCCTTCATTTGTGATGTAGAAAACTTGCAAAAATATTATTGTAGTTAACTAACATTTTAGCAACTTAAGGCATTCCTATTTATATGTATAACATATACATACATCTATTCTTTCTCGTCAATCCCTTATATATATAGATATACTATATGTAAATATATATAAACACATCATGCGCATAAATCTTCTATCTTGCCATATACATATACTTATCTTGCGATGGATTAGGTAAAGGTATAGGACTCCATTCTTGTATTATATATAATTTCTATGCTTCTTTTATCCATATCATAACTTGTAGTTAATCTATGACATATACTACCTTTTAATTAATAACCTGATATTTATAATATATATCAATTAATAAGTTAGGTTTACCAAACACTAATTTACCAACTAATAATTTGAGCTTCAATTAGCTCAAACACCCTCTAGTAGGAGTAGGATATATCTATCTATCTATCTATATATTTATCATATACACGAGACCACTTTTTGTATAAAATAGTTCATAAGGATCTTTTATGAGGAATTCCTTCTAGGTTTAACTTCTAAAATTTCTAAGTGACCCTTTAAAGAACGTAGCTCTTCATTCAAGCGTGTGTGGCACTAGAATGGTATCCGTCATCGACTTAGGGACTACTAGCCATAAACTTCCTCAGTAATGGTTTAGTTGTGTCATCACCTTTTAGTCTCCTAAGTTTACATTTTACTACTTAGGGAATAATACGACATAAGCCGCAAGGTTTAATGGTGGGGCCTTGGCCTTGAGCTCCTCACCAGAAACTAGTACAATATTCATTTATATTTACACGCCACTAGGGCAGAATAAGAGGGATATTACATCCTCCTGCCCTTAAAAATAACACCGTCCTCGGTGTTCATACTTTCAACAATTGGTCTTCTCTTCTGGAATCATCATTTTCTTGCTTTGTCATTTTTCTGCTTTGATCACCTTCAAAACTTCACGATTTCTGCCAATTATTATAGCTCATAACCTGTACTTTTCACTACCAACAGAAGTTGTTTCTAGCATGTTATCATAGAATAAATGCATACACCTGATTTTTCTAAATCAATTAGAACATAAGTGCTAGTGTCCCCTTGCAACATCATGTTGCGGCCTTTTCATGGCAACTCCATTGAGAGTTTGATCTACTTACAAATCTCTTCTTTGTAATTTCCTGCATCTGGACATATGTCAATGATACATGATATACATATAAATCATGATCTAAGATAATATTCTCACAATGACATTTCTTTCCAAGTACATTTAGTCATTCTCTTCCTGCTTTTCCCCAAAAGCAATCATATCAATGCTCATAACATAGCATATACATAGTCTACACATGTATATGCATAATTTTTAACTATAAAAAGTTCATAACATACGCATACGTTCATACCTTGTGCATAACATATGCATAGTAGAAACAACTCGTGGTGCACCATCTCAACACCGAATAAGACTTTTTATTCTAGGCACTCCATAGGTATCTAATAATCAATAGTCAACTGATTACTGATGTTCCAGAGCCTCCAACTCAACCTCAGTAATCACCATGAGTTGCAGTGTTTCCAGAGCTTACGCTCAACACATAACAAGTAGACCATGTTATATTCCTTGCTTGTGTTTTTACTTATCACAAGTACACATAAATCCTGTGCTTCCAAGAATGCAGACTATTATCTTTATCAAAACTTGTCCTTCACTTGATCCAAGAAGCTCTTGCCTAACACCCAAGTGCTCACACAGCAATCTTTCAGAAATTCTTTCCTAACACCTCACTGCTCACACAACAATCTTTTGGAAATTCTTGCCTAACACCTCAGTGCTCACACAACAATCTTTCAGAAATTCTTGCCTAACACCTCACTGCTCACACAACAATCTTTCGAACATTCTTGCCTAACACCTCAGTGCTCACACAGCAATCATTCGGAAATTCTTGCCTAACACCTCAGTGCTCACACAGCAATCTTTCGGAAATTCTTGCCTAACACCTCAATGCTCACACAACAATCTTTCGGAAATTCTTTCCTAACACCTCAGTGCTCACACAGCAATCTTTCGGAAATTCTTGCCTAACACCCAAGTGCTCACACAGCAAGAATTCCTCTCATGCATACTAAGCAGTGTCCTGCCTCCTGCATATGCATTCTTTTATAGTTTGCGTAGGTCTTTACAGCCTACCGATTCCTTCAAGAATTCTGACGGCTATCAATCCCTAATTTCTAGGGATTGTTTTAGTGCCATTACTGCACTCTTGCATAATTTCCCCTCAAGCTTCTTGCTTGATTCTAGAAAAATCTCTTTCAAATTAATCAATTATTTCGTCATATCACATTTTGTAACCATACAATTACTCTCACTAATTTGGCCTATTTCTTTATTCAACAATAATTATCCAACTTAAAGGAGTAAATGAACGTGGTGATGGGGATCTTAAATTCTCACCCCCTTAGTTTACCATGCATAATATTTATGCTCTTGTCTTTCCACAAGCTCCACAGAATTTTGATCATCTGCCAAATTCACCTATAGTAACACCATAAAATCTTTGTAAGAAGATATTTTTCCTACACATGAAAATAAGAACTCATCCTTAATATTACAATATCCATAATTTATAAATACATTCTCTTCTTACAAGCTTTCGTGAGTAATCAACCAAACTGGTATGTACGTAGGTTAGAAATGCCAAATACCTATTCTTCACAAAACCATCTAATATTAGTAAAGGTCTATATCCTATTTACCTACTCATGGTAACTCACTTCCAAGGATATAGGTGTTTTCCTTATTAACCTTGGCATAATAAGTAACCCTTTTCATGTTACTACCTTTAAATATGCCAACTTCAACTTCATGGATTTTCGTATATGAAAGTTGCAGCAAAATATGTTTTATACCTCAATCATTGAAATACCCAAAATAATCAAAACTAGAAACTCTGATGATCAATTCCCTAAGAATAATTATCTCACAAGGAGAATTTCCATGATCATATGTTTTGTTTTTCTTCGAATTAATGCATTCATCTATATACTAATCTCGGTAATAACCTAAACCTGAAATATGCCACCAAGACACTGTTAGGACTCAGAAATGTCATATTTTCATCCACCTTTCCCTTCACTATTCCTTACATTTCATCGCCCTATTAAACCTTCATCATATCATTTGCATAAATACATTTGGGTTTCACATTATTATTTTCCACTTTATTCATTTTAGTATTAAGAGTGAATTTATGATTAAATATTAGAAAATATACATGTTTTCATATATATCTCAATTATGTGTGAGCTTTGTAATGTGTAGGAATATGTGAATGATTAAATCAAAGAGACTTCTCAAATATCTCTTACACCATTCCAAAGGAGATAGTTATTCAAGCCTATTCTTAAGGAGAAGATCATGGAAGATTTGGATGGCATATCTTATCTAGGATTCATGAGAGATATGTGGAGGATTTGAAGGAACCATATCTTGTAACAATAGGAAAGTGGTTGAGAGTAGTTGAGAGAATAATGGATCTGTAATTAATGCATTCTTATCTTTTTCTTAAGGACTCTCATGTATAAAGGAGAGTGCTCCTTCTCCATTCCATTAAGTTGGAATTAGGTTAGATTAAGCTTGTAAAAGGGTTGTAATGAAGTTGGATTGGATTGGATTTTGTACTTGTTAGATTAGTCTTTGATTTGAGATTATTAATGTGATTTAAGCTTCCATTTTTATGCTTTCATGTTTGCCATTTGATTATGGATTTATAGATGTGAGCTCACTTATGTCATGGTTGTTAACTCTTCACATGTTGTATTTCTCTTACGCAATTTCAATGCTTTCCTAGTTAGTGTTTCCATGCTTTCCTAGATTAATTTGATTTCAGCAAATTAGATTAAGTTAGATTAGATCTACTTCAGTCCTGCACAAACAGTGCATGTGCTTCGCCAGTTTACGTACCCCGGATTGACAAGTAAATAGTTGGGCAACCGCACTGCAACGTAATTATTACGACATATAATTCACCTAACAGACACGTTACGCCACATCATCATAAGTCAGCATAATCAAATAACAAAATAATATATCAAACATAATAAGAACCAGTGAGGGTTATTTCGTCAGTAACTTCCTTCCTTCTTATGAAATCTAGAGAAAACCTTAATTTTCCTAGTCTCATAACTTATTTGGAAGGACGTTATATCTTTTCATTTCTCATCTGATTCCTATTAAGATATAAATCCTTCGTATACACTAACCTTTTGTAAGTACAACACACATACATATGCACTTGCACGTTTTATAATGATTATTACATACCTTATAAAGGCGACCGCATATCTCCTTATTATGTGGACCTCTTAGGCTAAGGTACAAGTTGACTTGTCCTAACAACTTATGAAATCAATATATTAAAATGAAGAAAACAAGTCGAAGTTCCCATGCATACCACATATACTTCTATAATATAAATCTCGAGCACAACTTTGTAGAACCACCACTGAAGTGTTCCATCTTCCACAATAGAGAACACTAAAATAAGGAACATAAAATGAACTCATTCATTGTTATCATCTGCATCATATTAACTACTTAGAACACACATGTATAACTTTCAAGTAACTTTAACCATTTCCTTTTGTTTGAACCTATATGTAAGGTTACAAGCGTGCTTCAATGTTACACGACAACATTATGACGCTCACATACTAGAATGAAAATAATTAGTAAGCAGATTATTAAGAATTGTTCTCCTTTATGATATGACAATTTCCTAGCCCTAGAAACTTCACACTAATTAAAGTTAATTTCCTTGCTAAAAGGTTTTTAGATACCTACTCTTCTGGTGGAATAATGGTTTTTTTTTTTTAGCGAGTATAATCAACCTATAATTATTAGTTCATACGTCTTGCAGTGTGATGGAACTTGTATCATCGACATCATTAATGCTCTCTAGAAGGTATTAAATACCTTAGTTACATTCTTTATTCTCATTGGCTACTACTATAGTATGCACTTTTACAACATTTACCCTTAAGGTCATTAGTATTTATAAAGTTACAAACTTACTTACGAGAAGAGAACTTTATATGAAGAAAAAGCCTTAACCGTTGAAAAAAAAAATTTCAAGACCAATTCCAAGACCATCCTAAATTCATAAATCTTAATGGACCCTTCAACTTACTTTCAATAAAAATTTAATGGATCTTCTCACAGGTTTGGGTTGCTTAAATGATCCATCTAAAGTTCATATTTGGAAGTTTTGACTACTGGGTTAGTCAAATTTACTTAGTTCTATAAAGTCAACAAAATTAGGAGAGTTTTACTAACATAAGAAAAAAAAAAACTTCTCCTTTAATCACTAGGATAATTTTCAACTTACTAGTACTTATAAGGACTTAACTCCAATAGTCTAATTATTTCAACCATTCAATGAAACTAATTATAGAGTATGAAGAGGTATTCATCGTCTAGTGTCTATCAATAAAATATCGTTCAAATACATAACAAGACATGTTCTATGTTCACAATTAAGTATTGCTATGCCATTATAATGCTTTAGCAAAAATGGAACATACTTACTCGCAATTTCCAAGACGTCTTGTAACTTACCCTTGCCGAGCCTTGGAATGAAATTCTATTTTTGTGTCTTATAAAATGGAGTTCCGTTCCTTGTTCGGCTAACTTGTATTCGTATTTCACGATTGAGCCCAATTAGCCCGAGTGTTTGCAACCTAGGCTCTGATACCATATGTAACATCCCCAAAATATCAAGTTAGTATTTAGGTAAAGATTTAAATGATTATCTTTCGACAATGTCTAATAAGCTATACTTGTAAAAACTTAGTGAAATAAATGAGTGAGATTTTGTCTAGGGAGGAATATCTACCTTTTTGGAACCCATAACTACAACTGGTTCTCATACCATTTTTCAAAAAGAGACTTACCATGAAAGATGTTCTAATCGTCCTTCATGATCTCATCATCATAGTTTTATTAGTAACCATAAAAATACAGGGAATACATAAAAACTTGCTTCCATATCCCTTAAAACTTACTTGACTATGCAAATGTCAATAATCTATCAATATAATATAACCCTGTTGTCTTAGAACGTCTCGTCCACCCTATTTGGGGTCAATCATATGTAAGGGAACTTTTCATCTTTATAATTGTTTAATAATGGTGATTTACCTTGGCCAAAAGATGATCTTGGGTGCCCATACATTTGTCAATCACATAAATCTTATATTGGAATCTCAATATCTATTTGAATTACTTCCCCAATGAAGATAACCTTGCATACTTTTAAAAAGGAAGTTATGATTTAAAGGAAGTTATATTCACATAGTTCATAAAACAACTAATAATACATAGCAACAATACACATCATCAATAATATCACACACACGGACGAGACAAGATATACCATGGTTCACCAAACCTTTGGGCTATGTCCACAAGAAAAGTCACTTCTTTTCCATTATTCAAGTAACCAGTTACAAACTGCCATGCAGTCATTACAAAGCTTATTTTCTCTTTCTCGATGCCTCTCACCTACAAAGCATTTCTCCAAATGATCACAGCTAACTCTAAACAAAGGCATTCAATGAAGAATACAAAGATATTCATTTAGCCATGACTCATATCAGGCTTACTATAATTATATCCATACGAATGTTCACACCAACATCAAAACACTGGCATTCTGGCCAACAAAACAAGACCCAACGTTTGTGTCAACACTATCATAAATTAATAGTAAACAGAGATCAAGATACATCTACTAAAATGATCTTACACTGGTAGAAGCTTAATAGCGGGTCGAGGTATAAGGAAATAATAAAAAAAAGGGAATGAGTTACTGTATTTCCTATCCTTTCCAAACATTCTATTCACCGATTATAAATGTAAATTTGGGACCTGGCTATGCAGCCGCCCTCGCTTCCTGATTCCTACACTTTCCAGGCAGCAACGATAATTTAATAAAAATAATAATAGTCAAGTCTATAGGGTTGGGACGAAGCCCACGACTATTCCTTCCTTGATGCCTTCAACATTCAAACAGAGCATTTCAAAAATTAAATGAATATATAAGAATTGAGATCCTATATAGGAAGTATAGTGATACTGAAGCAAACAGATCTACGCTATCCCAGAAGGTAACATGTTTTCTGTGGCAATGCAAATCTGGAAAGAAGATCTGGATTCAACAAGCAGAACTATCGCTTCCCTTTGAGCATAGAATACGATTTCATTTCATCCTTCAACCATCAAACAAATATCATTTTAGCAATACGATTTCCTTCCAGCTTACGTGCAGCACTATTACCATGTCTTTAACACAGCAATGCAAAACGGATCTACTACCTCATTCGATTTTCATGTAGAGATTAAGCAGTGCAAAAATAGAGATCTAAGACAAATATCTACACTATATTCAACATATAAAATGGATCTACTTTTGCATTCGGCATACAGTATACAGGGAAGAACTTTCATCTCTATCCATGACTTCAGTAGAGAAAACGTATCGCGAACTCAATATACTAGATACCGGAAGAAGAGGTCTATGATTGCATCTAGAGATCTACGATTATAATTCAACATAAATAAATAACAAATAAAACACCATCATGTATACCAGCATATAAGACTAAGATTTTATTCAAGCACTAGCACTTTTATATCAACATTTACGATCTCAACCTATTACTAGCACACAGGAAACATACGGAATGAAAACTACAGAACGGAATACAGATAGCCCATCATTCGGGTTAAAAACTCACCGTTCCAGACTTTCGATCGAGATCTTAACGATCTATCGCTGGCAGAGAACTAAGAGATCCACAGTGAAGCCGAACATAGATTCCATGAAATCATTAGTAGCATAGAACTAAGAGATCAAATATCTCAACACTCTCTTAGGTCACAACTAAGAGATCAAATCTCTCAATGCTCTCTTAGGTCGCAACTCTCCTCTCTTTCTCATTGTGTTGATTCCACTGTACTTGAGAGGGCGTGATTCCCCTTCCTTTTCTCTCGATTCCCCAAAATCTGGTTTTTTTTATAATGATCGAGAGTTCAACTTCGCTTTGGAGACTCCGCTCTACTTTGGAGATCCTCCCCGCCAAGCGGAAATTGATTGAATCATGTGTAGATTTGGGAACGCCAAGTGGTAGGTAAGGTTCTCCAACATGAGGCCCGGCTTCCTTGAAAATAAATTTCCTTCATTGCATGTACCCTAAGATAGGTAACTTTTAAAAAGTATAAGCCACCTTCATTTGTGATGTAGAAAACTGGCAAAAATATTATTGTAGTTAACTAACATTTTAGCAACTTAAGGCATTCCTATTTATATGTATAACATATACATACATGTATTCTTTCTAGTCGATCCCTTATATACATAGATATACTATATGTATATATATATAAACACATCATGTGTATAAATCTTCTATCTTGCCATATACATATACTTATCTTGTGATGGATTAGGTAAAGGTATAGGACTCCATTCTTGTATTATATATAATTTCTATGCTTTTTTTATCCATAGCATAACTTGTAGTTAATCTATGACATATAGTACCTTTTAATTAATAACCTGATATTTATAATATATATCAATTAATAAGTTAGGTTTACCAAACACTAATTTACCAATTAATAATTTGAGCTTCAATTAGCTCAAACACCCTCTAGTAGGAGTAGGATATATCTATCTATCTATATATATATTTATCATATACACGAGACCACTTTTTGTATAAAATAGTTCATAAGGATCTTTTATGAGGAATTCCTTCTAGGTTTAACTTCTAAAATTTCTAAGTGACCCTTTAAAGAATGTAGCTCTTCATTCAAGCGTGTGTGGCACTAGAATGGTATCCATCGTCGACTCAGGGACTACTAGCCATAAACTTCCTCAGTAATGGTTTAGTTGTGTCATCACCTTTTAGTCTCCTAAGTTTACATTTTACTACTTAGGGAATAATACCACATAAGCCGCAAGGTTTACTGGTGGGGCCTTTGCCTTGAGGTCCTAACCAAAAACCAGTACAATATTCATTTATATTTACACGCCACTAGGGTAGAATAAGAGGGATATTACAGAAACCAAATAAATATGGGTACAACACTGTGATACGAACATTATAGATCTTCTTTGATAAACTGTTGATTACTTTTCGCAACTTGAATCTCTTACCTGTAAATCTGTCACAAGTACGAATTCACATGCTTTAGCATGAATGCTAAGTAATCCTCGGAGCTTCCGTAGGACCCCTTCATCAATCAAACAAAAGTACATTAGTCAAATAGTGGTAGCAACATTCGTAAACAATGATAGTAGAGATGTGTAGCAGGACAACTAAATATGGATAACATCAAGACTTAAGTAGAAATCTGTTTGTCACAAAACCTTACTTGATAAACCAACATGACATTTAGTACAGCAAGATAACATTTCATGCATTGTTCTATTTCCGCATTCATTAAATAAGTAATAAATGTCAAGTAGAAAAGTTTTAAATTTTTGTGATTTTTCCCGGATGTTACAGGAATAATGGAATAAATTCTCTTGCAACTCAATAATAGTACTTAACAGTAGCACGTCCTACCTTTAGCAATATTGAACTCAGCAATGTGGCTGCACTAGTTCAGAATGCAGTCTTATTTCACTCAAACCTTTCTAACTTTACCCTCATCAAATCTCTTGTGCTCATAAATTATCACAAGGTAAGAATAGAACAACCCCTTGCTGAATTTGATGGATAAATAAATAGCATGCCTATGTCTTTTGGTCAATTTATTTCAGTAAATGAGCCACCTGCTTAGTTCCACTTTCTTGGGGAACATGACCATAAAAATAGGGAAGTTTCCTCCTACAACAGTTAGAAGTGAGTTGAGGATGATGCCAAGTGTCAGTTTGCTCTCCACCATAGTCCATTCCCCCTAGTGGGTCAGTGAACACTCATTCAACAATCTCCTTTGGATATTTGTCTCCACTTTTATTTACTAATAATAAAATATTCAAAGTAGTTAATTACAGACATCCATGACCCCACCTGGTCAACAATCATAAAACTTTACAATAAAAATAAAACATAATGTTTTCTCAATAACATAAAATGTCTAGAACTTGGGTATGTGACAAGCACCCCCTCTTAAGTTCAACATTGTCCTCGATGTTTCTTTATTCATCATCCTCTTGTTCCTTGTGGAACAACATTGGATATGCCACCCACATATTACTTTCCAATTCCCAAGTTGCTTCGTCCGGACTAAGGTGCTTCCACTACACCTTAACCTGTCCAATGGTACAATTACGAAGCAAAATTTCTCTCTTGTCGAGGATACAGTCCAGTTCAACCAGAAAATCTCCTTCTGGTTCCACCTGTACATCATACTAATTAATCACATGAGTAGTATTGTGCACATATTTTTTCAAAAGAGAGATGTGAAATACCTTAAGTACTTTAATATTTGGTGGCGATGCCAACTGATATGCCACTGGTCCTACCTTGGACAAGATTTCGAAAGGTCCACAATACCTTGGCGCTAATTTAGCACAGCTTCCCAATCTTAGGGAACTCTTCTTACGATTTACCTTGAGGAATACATGTTCACCAACCTGAAACTCTTTCAAAGTTCTTTTTAGATCTTCCTGACTTTTCTGTCTATCTTGTGCAATTTTCAAATTGCCTTGAACCTATTTCACAGTTAGTTCCAATTCTCTTAACAAATCAGGTCCTAGCATTAACCTGTCAATTGGATTACACCAAGAGATAAGAGTATTGCATTTTCTGCCATATAAAATTTCAAAGGGACTAAGCTTTGTTGAATCTTGGTAATGGTTATTATAAGCAAATTCAGCAAGGTGTAAATAATCCTCCCATTTACCTGGCTAATCTCTAACATATATTCTTAGCATGTCCTCAAGAATTTGATTAACTCTTTCAGTCTGCCCATCTGTTTGTGGGTGAAATGATGTACTGAAATTTAAAGCAATATCTAAACCTTTAAATAAATATTTCCATAAATTTCCTGTAAACTTTGAGTCTCTATGAGAAATTATAACTTTTGGAATACCATGCAAACAAAAAATCTGCTTCATAAAAATTTCAGCAATGTTAGCAGCCTTATGAGTTGTCTTAATAGGTATGAAGTGGGATGCTTTGCCGAGTTTGTCCACAACTACCATGATGGAATCATTCTATTTCTGATTTTTAGGTAATCCAGTAATAAAATCAAAACTAATTATGTCCCACTTCCAATCTAGAATAGGTAGTGGCTGCAACAATCCAGCTGGGTGTTGGTGTTCATCCTTTACTTGCTGACACTCTATACACTTGGCAATATATTCAGCTACTTCACTTTTCATATGTGCCCAAAAATAATCTTTTCGTAGCATAGTGTTAGGAACCCATGTCAATGCTTCCATTTACTTTGTTAGTATAGTGTTGTTGGACGCATATGCTTTGTAAGTCGTCCCGTAGTTTTTGTTGATCTATAGTTTGTCTTATTGTTGTTGGATGCATATGATTTGTAATTCATCCCGTAGTAATTCTTGATCCATAGTTTGTATTGGACCATGGTTTGCATTGACACATGGTATTGACCCATGGTATTGGCGCCTAGACTTATTATATAAGTTTGTGTTCAGCGCCTTGAACATTTTCGTATACTCCAAGTATAAACTTGAACTAGATTGCTCGCAGTCTCAGTAGAAGTCCTGCGGTAGAAGGACCTAGTGGTGCGGACTGTGGTGTTGTCCATCGCTGCGCAGTCTCACCTCACAGCGCATACCCCCTATTGCGCTGCACAGTACGTCTATCCAAACAACCCATCACATACTGTGGAAACCTGATTCCGTAGTACCCCACAGATACACCTCGGGTGAGACCTCAACCTGCTCGCAGGTTGTTGCTGAAAGGGCCGGTGCAAAGGGGTTTTGTTGGTCAAAGGGAAACCGCGAAGAACTTGGGTCTTATTGAAAACCTCTGGGTCAGCATCATTCAAGCCAACAAATGGTTCCATTGCCAGGCTAGAATCCGTGATGAGTTGCAATCGTGATGTGTGACGAAGAATATCAGTTCCCGGAAGGCTTCGAAAAATGGCATCCTGAAAAGACAGAGATCCAAGCTTGGTGGGACAAGACCATAAGAGACTTTGCAAGGCAAGAGAATAGACATCCGCGTCTATGTGACACACAGTGGTCAGATAGATATCTGTGGAAAGATATTCATGAGATTTTCTGGGCATCATTTCCAAACGAGCTGCATGGGTGGATCTCGCGGCTTGCAGAAAAGAAAACATGTTTTCAAGGAGGAGTTCCTATAGTATGGACTCCCGAGCTCACAGCACAGCTTAGAGCGATAGATAGCCCACTGACATGTGCAGTTGACTTTTGGGTCAATCATATGCTAGAAGGCTTCATAACAGAATTTGCTGTAGACACACTGAAATCCTACAGCCAAGTAGAAGCATATTTTTTCCAAGGATTCCAAGGTAAGTTGCTGAACAATCTCAGTCTATACATTAAGATGTTGTTAGCTGAGAAAGGTGTTTTAAGAATGCATTAATATTCTCAAGTTTGTCATGGTAAACAGTATATATAGTGATTCTGGTGAATACACCCATAATCTTAGAAGTGGGAAGAGATATAAATTTAATAAGAATCTTGGAGGTCCTAGACTCCATATAGATACCGATATTCCTTGTGACCTTGACAATGAAACCACACCACCATTTACCCCTCAGAACCCACCGACTGTAGAGACCGCGCCACCCCTATCTCAGAACCCACCCGCTACGCAGCCCACTTTGCAGAATACTCAGCCCAGTACATACCCCAATAAGCACATTTGTTTTCACTGCATAGAGCCCTTTACAGTAGCCACGCGCTAGTCCAAGCGCTACACCACCTAATAGAAAAATGGAAAACACTGATATGAAGCTACCGATCTTCAAAGGAACTGGTCTAGAAGACCCTGACCAACATTGGTTCCTTTGCAAAATCGTATGGAGTGTAAGACAAATCCAAGATGATGCCGTGAAGAGAGCATAGCTCATCACCACCTTCAGAGGCAGAGCTTTACATTGGTTTATGAAGTACTCTCAGGCACAGCTGAGAACCCTTGTGGAAATTAAAGATGTGCTTGTGGCAAAGTTTAAGAAACCCAAATATGAATATCAGTGTATAACCAAGTTGAAAGAAATAAAGAAGAAACCGACTGAAACAGTCTGGGAGTTTGATCAGAAGTTTAAGATGCTTTTGGACCAAGTGAGCTTTGTTATAGCTCTGCAACAACACAAGGAATGGTTCATTGTTGCACTGTTGCCCCACATCAGATTACCATTGATGCAGCAGAAGGTTGCATCACAGGCAGAGGCCTTGGAGATCGCAATGAAGCTAGAGGCTTCGCCGATTGGTGCGACTAGTTCTGGGATGTCTCAGATCCAGAACCAGCTGACCACCCTGACACTAGAGCTACAAATCATGAAAAATGGCAAAGAACAAAGGTATGAACCTAGACATGAGGTCTGGTGTACAAGTTGTAAAGGAGAAGGCCATGATCGAGAGCATTGTCCAGTATATCGCGATTATCTTAACAGCGGTGCGCCCAACCCGATAAATTAAAATTAGGCCCCATAGTGTGAAATTTGTAGAACCACAGGACACAGACCTGAAGACTACTATCTCATACAGAAATATGTGAAAACATCTAAAAATTTATACTGCACTTTCTATAAATCAGTTAGATAGGATGAATCCAACTGCCGCGCATATGAGCTAATGAATGAGAGAAAACGAGATATGGACTCAATGAGAGACACTAGCTTGTATCGCGTACAAGAAGAAAACCATCCAAAACAAGAAAATGCACAATATGACCAAGGAGGATACAGAGGTCGTGGTGGTGGATATCATGGCAAAGGAAGAAATGCTGGCTCGACGTAGGGAAGAGGCTACGGCCAGGTCATTCGTTATAATTATGGCCAGCCAGGTCACATATCTAGAGATTGTGTTAACCCATGCACTACATGCAACTATTGTAAATCATTCGAGCATGTTATTGAAGATTTCCCAGTGCTAGAGGTAGAGATGCAGAAAAGAAGACAAACGGAGACACTGAATCCAAGCATCCAGTGGAAAGCAGTAGAGAACAGACCAATGGACCCGAGCATCAATGTGGTCACACGCAGTGGTGCTGAGAGAGGCTGTGATAGGGGAGCAGAAGCTTCCACGTCAGGGAAGGATCACATAAAGTAGACTCCTGTTGAGACAGTATGGATAAGGAAAGCCCCGGGAAAAATACCTGCTCTCGACCTACGAAATAACAAGGGGTTCTTCATCGATGCGTGGGATACCTTCAGGGAACCGACAACAGAATCACAGAGGATCCCGTTGCGTAGTGAAATGCCACATGTTGAAGACATGCCAGCGGCCTATGACAAAACAAGTACCACAAGCGATGTCAGCACCTCCATTGTGCAGTTCCTGCGAAGCTGCATGAAGTTACTAAAAAGTGAAAATGCCATAGTAGAGCTACAGAAGCTCATAAACCAATATGAACCACAGACGGGAACATAAACTTCTGATAGCACAGTACATCACATAAGGAAGCATAAAAGAACAGGTCGAGAAATGAGGCTTACCGCGCAGATAGGATATTTGGAAATGGACGAAGTCATCCTTGATCTGGGATCTGAAGTGAATGTTTTGACTAAGCAGACATGGCAACAGATGGGTTGACCAAAGTTGTCATGGTCACCTATCCAGTTGAGAATGGCTAACTAGGAGAAATTCATACCTTTTGGCTGGTTAGCTGATGTGGTAGTCGACATCAATGGAGTCCAAAGTCATGCAGACTTTGAAGTTATCGAGATTGTGGACGATAGTTAGCCTTTTCCTACACTGCTAGGAATTGACTAGTCTATTGATAACTTGGCTATCATAAACCTAAAGACAAAGAAGATGATATTTGAAGGAAAGCATCTTAGGGTCATCGCACTGTTGGATCCTGCAGATGGTGACAGATACAGTGAGCCGATTCAGGAGGAATCCAAGGCTCAAGACTGGATAGACTATACCAGCTCATAGAAAACTAGGAATATTACATTAATCCTACTACAGATTGCACACTCAGCTGGAGATGTGATAGCTCCTACGTATCTGACTCAGAAGCAGGGATGGAAAATTGGCAAAGCCACATGCATGAAGTATCAGCAAGAAGATGTACGCAGGTTACAAAATCATTTGCGCTCGATTGAAAAGGAGGTAAGTCCCATCCCCACATATGATGGTTCTACTAATGTTTACACTTTCATCCAAGAATATACTACAATAGTTCCAGATGAGCATAGGTTACCTACATTGGATATGGCATTGCGCGACACACCAGCCAGATGGTGGGCTGTGCACAAGCAGACATTGACCACTTGGGATCAAGGCAGGATTAAGATGCAAATTCGGTTTGCCGATAGGGTTAATTTACCCTTTGAGAAGTTTAATGGATAGACAGATCCTAGTAAGCACATTGAAGTCTATTCGCAGGCATGGCTGGAAAGGCCACATGAAGAATGGGTGCACCTATTTGTGCATACCTTGGAGGAGGAAATTCCAAAGAAATGGTACCTAGACCTGGAGTTGCATAGGGAAACCACTGATTGGGATATGTTGACTGCCAACTTCCAGGGGGACTTCAGCTTTGAGGACGAGAATCCGTTGATCCATGAAGCATTGCAGATAATTAAGGAACACATGTTCAGGGGAGACTGTCTTCATGAAGATATGGCCTGGGAAGAATTCCTTGAGACAAATACCGTTCCTATGAACCTACACTCGGAATGGAAGAAATATGAAGAACATCCCATAGAGTGTTATAACCTAGCTAAAGAAGTCAATGATAGAAACAAAGACGATGAGGATGATCCGCGCAACATAAACATTCCAGAGTCGGAAGGTGCGCACGATGTAGAAGGACCTCTGTTGGAAATCCCAGATATGAGAGGACCAGTAAAGACGTAGAAGGTGAACATTGGAAAAAATAAAGAACCGAAGTTTGCATCAATTGGAGACTATTTGGATGATCATACTGTTGCGGAGATCTCAGACACCTTACATGAGTATAAGGAGCTATTCCTGACAAAATTTACAGAAATGAAAGGAATTCTGGGAGACCTAGGAGTCATGAAGATCCCCTTGAAGCCAAGCGCCAAGACTGTGAAATAGAGGCCATACAGAATGAGCCCATGGTATAAAGAAAGTGTCCGCGCAGAGCTAGATAAGATGCTAGAAGCAGGAATCATTGAACCTATCGAGGAATCCGAGTGGATTAGTCCCATGGTCATTCAAGTTAAGAAAAAAAAGGGTGAGATTAGGATTTGTGTGGATCTCAGAAAACTGAATGATGCTTCTATGCATGACCCATTCCCCACTCCCTTTATAGATGAAGTGCTTGACAATGTTGGAGGGAATGAGGCTTATTCCTTTACCGATGGTTTCTCCGGATATCATCAGATCAGAATTGATCCCGTAGATAGGCATAAGATGACGTTTGCTACAGAATGGGGGTCGTTCCACTACACAGTAATGCCTTTTGGGCTGAAGAACGCGCCTGCCATATTTTCCAGAGTCGTCGTCGTAGCATTTAAAGATTTTATGCACAAGTTTTTGGAAGCCTATTTTGATGATTGGACAGTGTTTGGTCTATTGAAGAACCATTGTGCAAATCTCAGAATGATGCTTGAGAAGTGTAGACAACATCAAATCTCATTGAATCTGAAGAAGTGCATCTTTTGTGTTCCATACGAAATTTTACTTGGACACATTGTCTGTAAGTAGGGATTGATGGTGGACCCTGCGAAGATTGCCATTATTGTAAATTTGCCCACACCAAATTCCATTAACATGTTGCGCTCTACCTTAGTCCATACTAGATATTATAGGAAGTTCATAAAGGGTTACGCGCAGATAACCGCAACAATGAAAAAGCTGCTAAAGAAAGATGCACCATTCATTTGGAACGCAGAATGTGAACAGGGTTTTGACACACTTAAAGAAAAGATGGTTACTGCATCAATCCTAGTCTTCCCAGACTGGGAAAAGTCATTCCATGTTCATGTTGATGCATCATGCATTGCCCTGGGAATTGTATTAGCTCAGCCAGAAGAAGGAGGTATTGACCATCCCATTGCATTTTCAAGCAGAAAGCTCTCGACAGTGGAGAAAAATTACACTACTACTGAGAGGGAAGGCCTTGCGATGGTATACACGCTCTAGAAATTCAGACACTACTTGCTTAGTGCGCAATTCCTTATGTTCACTGACCATTCTGCGCTGAAATACTTGGTCAATAAGCCAATGTTAGGGGGGCGCATATGCAGATGGTTGTTTCTATTCCAGGAGTATGATTTTGAAATTGTTGTCAAGCCCGACAGGCTGAACTTGGGGCCTGACCATCTCTCTAGGATTGAGTCAGGAGAAGAGCCGACGAACATTGAAGACAGGCTGCCTGATGCACAGTTATTTAATATACAGATTGCCGATGATTATTATAAGGAAATCATCGAATTCTTAACAACAGGATTGGCATCGCAGGAGTTCTCCGTCTAGCAGAAGAAGCAGCTGGTAGTGCGGGACACATAATTCACTATTATTGTAGGTCAGTTATACAAACTTGGACCGGATGAAGTCTTGTCTAGATGTGTACTAGACCATGAGAGACCATTTATCTTAGCAGATGCGCAATCAGGGATCGCAGGAGGAAATTATGCAGGAAAGGCTACTGCGCAGAAGATATTGTGTGTAGGACTATCGTGGCCTACGATCCATAAAGACTCTAAAGAACAGTGCCGAAACTGTGATGTCTATCAGAGGATAGGAAAACCTTCACGCAGGGATGAGATGCCATTGAATCTGCAATTGACCTTGCAGGCATTTGAAAAATGGGCCATTGATTTTGTGGGACCTATAAACCCACCAGGGAAAAGAACTGGTGTGAGGTATATCATTACTGCTACTGACTACCTCACCAGATGGGCATAAGAAAAACTAGTGAAGGACTGCAGGGCAGGAACTGCCGCGCAGTTCATTTTTGAAGAAATATTGTGAAGATTCGAGTGCCCAAAGATTTTGATGAGTGATCAAGGCACTTACATTTTAAACAAGACTATTGAAGCTCTCATAGAGGAATTCCATATCCATCATCAGCGTAGTACACCATATCACCCGCAGGCGAATGGCATTGTTGAGGCTTTCAATAAAATACTAGAGAATGCACTGAATAAAGTTTGCAATGTGAATAGAGATGATTGGGACCTACGCATCTCATATGTGTTATGGGAATATAGGACCACTTGCAAGAAATTGACGGGGCACACACCCTTTCGGTTGGCTTACATACAGGAAGCTATAATGCCAATGGAGTACATTATCCCTAGCTTAAGAATTGCTGCATTCACAGGGATGGCAGACCCCGCAGCGCTAGAAGAAAGGTTGCTACACCTAGTTGGGGTAGAGGAAGATTGTGTCATCACCGACTTCCACTAGCAAATCCAGAAAGATCGCGAAAACGCATGGCATGATCGCCATATAAAGAACAAGTGCTTTCAGGTAGGTGACCTAGTCCTCTTGTATGATAGCAAATTCATGAAGTTTCTTGGTAAATTTTAGATGCATTGGCTTGGTCCATATACTGTGATACATGTTACTAACACCGATGCAGTCCAGTTAGCCAATTTAGCTGGCGATACCCTACCAACTTTGATAAATGGAAGCAGCCTAAAGCTATACCATGACAGCCCTGCTTTGCAGAATCCTGAATGATAAGTAGAGGGAGAAATTTCTAAGTGTCAAGTATAGTTGGAATTGGACACTGGAAATGTAAAGGTGTCTGTACATGTACGATAAGTAGAACAATGTGTGTACCACGCAACATTGCTGAAGCTGCGCGGAAGGAAAAAAAAAAAGAGAGAGAGAAGAAGTAAGGAAAGAAAAAGGGAGCTGCGCAGTTCAAACACCGACACTGCGAATTAACTGCACAAGATCAGAGATGCACTGTCGCGCAGCTCGGTGCAGTGCTTAGAAAACTAGCTGTTACCCTGCTTTTGAGTAAAATATAGCCGTTAGGTGATCATTGCAAGCACTCGCTTGAGCATTTAATGAAAAGATAACCATTCTGAACATGCTGACGACGGAAGAGACTAAAGGATTCATTCAAATTGACCAATGGACACCTTATTAAATGCTCATCTAGTCGTTGGAAGGCGCGGAGGGACTCAGCTGTGCCTATAAATAACACTGCATAAGGACTCGCAGGCATTACCAAACACTTAGAATTTTCATGTGAGTCTCTCTTGGGTTAGCAATCCTTATCCATATTCCTGAAATAGTTGCCTACTCTTGCTAGTGAATGTCCAAATCACCAGACAGAGAAGAAGAGCTTACACTTCAAGAAGTAATCCGAGTCTTTCAACATGGGGGGATTGCAGAGTTAATGAAAACCCCTGCCAAGAAGGTTGTACTTGAACCTGGTCAAGCGTTTAGAAGGTCACCACGACATAATCCAACCATGTAGGACAAAGGGAAAGCCATAGTTGGACCATGAAACAAGAATCCCAAGATAGGCCAGATGGTGCAAAGATCGCCGATCTTTCAGAAGGAACCCTTGAATTTGACACAGGAGTACATATCACCTCGAGCGCTGGATGCCCTTTTTTTTAATCTGGTCAAGAGTGCCCATTATGAAATCCCTTTGTCACCCATTTCGAAGCATGTAGAGGTTGCCAAGAACCTACTAGGAAAGATCCCGGAGTGTAAATGGGAAGACTATGACCTCCTAGGCGTACAGAAGGAAGAACCCCACGATCCCAAGTACCCGCAGTTCCATCCTGACCAGTACATGTGCTGGAAGAAAGATGCTAAGGGCATATTTAACTTGGTCGCCAAAAGCTGGTTGACGCCAGTAGTGGAGTCCAGATTGCTGAACCTACTCCGACTACCTCATTTTGATCGTTCACCAAAACTTAATGCAGTGGTTCGCACTCTGATGGCATGAATTCACAGGGATACCTATGGATGGATCGAAATGTAGATTTGAACATTGATTTAATCCACCACATAATAGGACTAAGCAAGCGTGACAAGGATTCCAAGCATTTCTTCCAAGGGAAGGGTAAGGAAAAAGAAGTTGTCACCAAAATGAAGCAGAGCCATGCATTGGTGAAGGGAAAAAGAGGGTTTCCCACAGAAGAAATTGAAGATAGAGTGACAAGATTTGTCACATAGTTGCTCGCAGAAAAAATCATAAGAATAGCCAGGCCTCCGGAGGTACCTGCAAGCGTAATACTACTCGATGTTGCAGCAGTTGAAGGGACCCAATTCAATTGGTGTCAGTACCTTCTAAATGAGTTCCTGGACGAACTCAATGATACTAAGGAGAATGGAGGTCAATTCCACTTCACGTGGCTGATTATCCTCATTGCATTCGTAGGATGGAAGGAACCGAAAAAATATGTCGGTGTAATCACAGAAACCAATGATCCCAGAGGATTTCGCTATGCCAATCTTTGGGAAAATCTGAATGCAGAGTGGCAACATGTGACAGCTAAAGTATTCTATCAGTGTTACACCCAGCTACGCCAGGTGATGACCCGTACGTCGTGCATTACAAAGAAGGTAATGTCGAAGTACATTCGCGTTATTGATTATAAGGCGGACATGCGATATATTTTTATTTCACCCAAGGCAAAGATGAAGAATCCAGAATGGTATGCGGGTAATTACCATATGTATGAGGAAGACATTGATATCCTCATGAAGGACTAGCTGGCTGACTTTTGTGTCGAATTCATGGATGTCGAGACCAATTCAGAAGAAGATGAACCAATCCCGCTGGCATGCCCTATTGTTGAAGAAAAAGGAAAGAGGAAAGAACCTGAAACCCCACAGAAGCCAAAAGCGTGGAATAAGATGAAATCAATAAAGAGTCAATCTGAGACAGTGCTGAACGAAGAAGACTTCGACATGATTGCAGAAAGGTTTCAGACAAATGGAAGGGCTAATGATAGAAAAAGACAAGAAGGACAAGGTCATACAGGATGACCTACAAGGGACTAGGCTCGCACTGCAAGGGATTATGAAAAGGATGGACGATGTCTAGAAGAGCCTACCCTTGTCGCGCGACGCAGGAGCTGAAGGGGGGTTGGAAGGAACCGCTGCAGCTATCCATAACGCTACCCTCAAAGACCAGGGTTCTTCATCTGGACCCATTGACCATAGCGTTAACAATGGCAGAACAGATCATTCTGGTCACAAAGGGTGTCGAGCGGGTAGAGCTCAACCTGGCCATGTGTCCTTTGCCTGGATTACACTTTTTGCACACGTAGATCGTCGAGGAGATGCATGAAAGAACATTAGATTCCATGAAGTCACAGGAGGAGTTGCAAGCTGCAAACAGGCAGCTCGAGGACTCTAGTTCGCTCATGCAGATACAATTTTATGATGAACAGGACCATCAGCTATGACTAAAGAACACCATCACTGATGTCGCAAAATATATTGAATATTTAGAACTCTAGGCTGATCTTGCAGACACCGTTCTGAGGATCGAAGAAAGGGTGAAATATTTGAAGATGGAATTACAGGATAAAGAGATTCTTTATGAGGCCGATCTTACCGCCTTGAAGGAAAATCTCAATACGCAGACAACATTAACTGAGCAGCAGTTAAGAGAGCAAGCAATTAGCGCTGTGGCACAAAACATAACCAGCGAGATGGATAAGTGCCAAGATTTGTTGGAGAAGGTTTCAAAGGCATTCAGTGCCCTTGAAGAGGATCAAGGGCTACTGCAAGTAAAGACCGCAGTAAAAGAAAAACAGATCGTGATGGAACAATTGGATGCAGAAGTCAAGGCTCTGCCACCCAGAGATAGGCTGCCAAGGTATAACGAGATCTCAGGCTTGAAGAAGGAGGTCCAAGCGCTAAGATAAAAAGAGACTGCGATGAATAATCAGGCGCAACAACTCCTGGAGGATGCTACAGCAATATCGCAGCAGATCAAACACAAACTGAAATACCTACGCGACAACTAGGAGCAGGTACAAGAATAGATTGGAGAAGAGATAACTCCAACACTGCTTGACAGTAAATCAAGTCGAGCAAGACACCAAGGAAGCAGTGGAACAGTTGATCGGCACTTACAATGTGTTCATGGCCAAGCTAGCTCCACAGGTCGTGGAGCAGATTGAGAAGGCCGAAGCAGAAGGTGGCTCAGGGATGAGCCACATGTAAGTGTTAGGGGCATGTTGGGCCTGGCCCAAGTTGGGGCAATTTTGGTTAGCACAAAGAGGTTGAGCTGCGGAGTTGAGCGTAGCTCAAAAAACGATATAATTTTGTACAAGTATGGGGGATGCTGTGAAGTTGTGCGCAGCAACCAAATTTTGGCAGTACTGCGAAGGTTAGCGCTGCGAGGAAGTAGTGCTGCGAAGTGATCAAGCAATGTGGAGCTAGCAAAGCGGATTGATGGACAAAGGACAGATACAGGTACCGGATAGACCAGCGGTGGTCTAATTTTGGCAAATATGCTCCAGGATGCCGAGTTGCAGACATGAGCATATAAGGAAGGTGGCCAGTTGTACGAGTTTGTTAAGTGGAGAACGACTCAAGGAAAGTGACAGCTAGGTGTGCTTAGTAGTAGGAGGCCGTTAAGTGGAGAACGGCGCTGAGAAAGTGATTGGAGGCCAAGCCAGTTGTATGAGGTTGTTAAGGGGATGAACGGTCTGCAAAGAAAGTGACTGGAAGCTAAGCCAGTCGTATGAGTCCGTTAGTGGAAGGGCGGCTCGATGAAGATGACCTGTTGGTGTGCACACAGCAGGAAGGCTGAAATCGACAGAACGAAGGCGTGGAGGGCTGCCCCGATAGCAAACTTGCTACCAGATGCCAGCAGGATGGTTTAGAGAAACCTTAGCAGTTTTGGAAACCCTAAGGGTTTCGGTCTTCAGCATTGTAAAGACATGACCTTCGGGCATGGTCTATAAAAGATGACATTTTTTGTAGGGGAAGGGGTTACGTTGGTTGGTTACTTTTGGGGTTCTCTCATTACTTTTTGTTGTTGATGTATTGTAATATATTTTCTGAGTGAGAAGCCATTGTAAAGGCTCTGTAGCTGTGTGCAAAGAGACCTAGCTGAGAGAGAAGAGAGAGTCTGCAGTTGAGTTCGCAGACCAAGAGCGGTTGTCCCCTTCAAATTAAAGATATATATATAACAACCATTCTTGTGGACGTAGCTTACCACCCGCAGAAGTGAACCATGTTAAATATTGTGTTGTGTGATTGAGTGGAACAATGTTGTGTGTGATTACATTTACCTATTTTCTGTAGATGAATGTCTGAATATTTCCTTGCATTCTGTTATGTGAAGACTTTTGTATGCATTTTCCATCAGGAGAATATGGGGATGATATGTTAAGTCTGCATGAATAGATGAATGGTTAATACTTAGCTTTGCTTCTGAAAGCAGTGAATCAGTTATTTGTTCAAGTGTTAAGAGACTGCTTAAGTATTGTTTTATGTGCAGTAGACGAATGAACGATAAGTGATTTGCATCTGCAGTAGATGATTAAATTGTAAACACTCTAAGTGTATAAACGAATGTTAGAGTAATAGTCATTTCAGTGCATGAATGAGTGGATGAGTGATACTTAGTTCAATGCCTTAAAAATTTCCATGTAATCCAAGTATAAAGTTGAACTGGATTGCTTGCAGTCTCAGTAGAATTCCTGCGGTAGAAGGACCTAGTGGTGCGGACCGCAGCATTGTCCATCGCTGCGTAGTCTCACCTCATAGCACATGCCCCCTGTTGCGCTACGTAGTACGTCTATCCAAACAACTCATCACATACTATGGAAACCTTATTCCACAGTACCCCATAGATACACCTCGGGTGAGACCTCAACCTGCTCGCAAGTTGTTGCCGAAAGGGCCGATGCAAAGGGGTTTTATTGGTCAAAGGGAATCCCCGAAGAACTTGGGTCTTATTGAAAACCTCTGGGTCAACATCAGTCAAGCCGACAGTGCAAGAGAGACTGATTCTGGAAGTGAGTCTGATGGTCATGAGAGGTGCCATGCACTGAAGGATCACATTTTTTGCCATACTCTCTTCCCACCCCAACGGAATTTGATAAAGATCAGAGTGATACCTCTTGTAATGAATATGAGGATCAAGATATTGATGTTGATAATAAATTTTAAGGAGATTTTGATTCAGATCCAGATCCAACACATGCTCCCAATCCATGTCCAAGGCCAAAATGGGCTCACAAAGTCCTTGTAGCTGCTGGGAATACAGTTGGGGATCCATCTGACCATAGAACCACCAGATCTCAATATCATGCAAAACTTGCACTATGTCATGCAGATCCACTTCTCTCAGAGAGGTGTTGCATGATGGTGGGGTTCGATCCACAATCTCTTGGAGAGACTTGCCATGGGTGTTAACACCCAAAAAGTGCGCACTAGCTCATTTCCTTATTCACATGACCCATTTGTCCACTTTTTCACCATTTGAGCCTCTAAAATCCAACATAAGGTCACCAAAAGACCTTAATACACCCCTTTTTCCACTCAAAATGAGTAGTTTCCCCCAAAAAGCATAAAAAACCCTCAAAAAGGGTCCAAAATTCCCAAAAATATTAAAAAGGGAATAAAAATAATAAAAATATTCAAAAGAGGAAAAAGGAGGGAAAAAGTACCTAAACCATGTTGGTCAATACCATTGGTTTCCTCAAAACCACAATGGTATTCCCCACCACCAAAACCTATAAAAAGGTGGTAGGGGCTCCTCATTTCACATCCATCCATCTTCCTATCCTCATGCTGCCAAAATCTCCATTGAGCTTTTGGCCATTATAGCTACCTTGGAGAAAGGACCCTTTGGAGTTTGGAGATGCTCACCCTTGGAGCTTCTCAACTATCTTCATCACTTGGAGGTATTATTATTGCAAGCACTTGCTTGCCCCCATTTTCAATACAAAGTTATTTTTTCATTTCTTGTTCTTGTTTTAATTCAAAAAGTTTATTATGATATGCACATGCTAGTTTAGTTTTAGATTTAGATTTAGTTTATTGTTTTTGCTTAATATTGAAACTGCTGCTACTAGTTAGCAGGTGCCCATAGCATTAAGCTTGGTTGCAAAACCAAGCCAACAGTTTTTGGCAACTTCGCTGCTTTCGAATTTCTAGATCTCACTTTTGCTTTAGATCTTAGTTTTTGATTGTATTAGTTAGTTTAATTCATAGATCTATCACCCTAGACAGCAGATCCATTGCTGTTCTAGATCTTGGCCTATTTTATTGCCATTAACAGCCCGAAATTTTCAATTTTTGGGTTCGTTTTTCGGTGTCCGTGTACGACTTTCACCTTGTGTCTTTTTGCCCAGAAGTCGCGCAGTTCATCGCGACCGCGCGACTCTTTTCCGCGTGGTTCACCTCGACTTCGCGGCCAATTAGCGCACTGCACATCGTGGCTTCACGGACCTTTTCCGCGCTACACATCGCGACTGTGTGACGAAATCCCGCACTGCACATTGCGGCTTCGCGGCTGAAACCCGCGCTGCCCATCACGATTGTGCGACAGAAACCCGTGTGGTCCATTGCGACTGTTCTGTCAAAACCCGTGATGCTAATTGTTTCATTTGGCCGATCCATTTAAAAAATTAAATTTTTTTACTGTATTTTCTGCCCACATAGCACATTTTTACAGTATTAAAATTTCTGCATATTTTACAGCCATAGAAAAATTTTACTATTTAGAATGCACCTTTGAAATAGTCTTTTTAAAAATTTTCAGAAATTGAAAGAAGGATTTATTTTGCATTTTATCTAGATTAAAAAATTTTGTTGTTTACTTCTTTAATATTTTGCCCATAGCAATTTTTGAAAAAGAAATCCATTTATTTCTTAAAGAAGTCATATTATTTGCTTTCCTATTTCAAAAGATCCCTTGTTTTTTGAATAGTTGTTGCAAAGCATTTAATTTTCATTTATTGAAGAAGTCATATTCTTTTTCTTTTCTATTTCAAAAGATCCTTTATTTTTTGAATATTTTTTGCAAAGCATTTACTTTTTCAATTTCAGTTTAAAATACCACACGTGCACCCACTCAAACACATAATTTAAACTGAGCCTTAAAACTTACCCTAAATTCAACCAACTTTTAACCCCACTTGGGGAGCACTTAAAAGAACTTTGTAGCTAGGTAGTATTGAGGGGATAGGTGTTCCAATAACACCCCTCAGTTATTACATCTGAGACATAGTTGTTGTCCATTAGGGAACCAAAATCTCCTACTATTTTTTGGCACGGTCATAACCAGTTTATCGGAAGGCCTCTCCCCTAGGAGGGTTGAAGTCGCGAGGATGGTTCCAGAAGCCTGAGTGGAATACCGAAATCCATTCAGTAACTGAAGGGCTACCATTCGCAGTTCTCGGGATATCCTTGTATGGGGGTATTGCGGTAAAAGGACCAAATGGCAGATTTACCTTTTCTGGACGTGTCATGAATGGAGTATCCTAGTTGCCATTCTTTAGGATTGATTACCTGGTGTCCCTCCCGGTAGGGGGATATCTAGCCACTGATTCAACACTCAATATTGTCTGACTTGGATTTCATCACCTTGCAGAGAATATCGTTTGTTGATTCACAATACTTTTAGTTAGGTGTTTGCATGATACAATCCACCTTTGGTATAGTTACACCTCTTTTTTCTAGAAGTTGTTTGCATGTTGGTGCTCTGACCATTTTTTGCATCCCTTCACTTATTATAGCACAGCTGCTATAATAAGTGCCTTTTTGAGGTTGATTTTTTTGGCCTGAGAGCCTTCATTTTCAGTCCCCTTCTTGCACCCTTGGTTGCATTAGGGTTTCGAGTCTTTTATACATTACCACCTTACACTATACAGATTTTTACACAAAAACTTATTTCTCACCATTGAGAATTTTAGATGCTCTCGTCGTCTTTAGGGCGAACTCCAAGAGTTCAGTTAACTTGGCTCTCCACATCACCGACGTAGAGCCTTATCCCTTGACTCGACACATCATCGATCAACCATACAGTCATCCAATTCTGACACGCCTCACTTGACATCTGATTCTGAGGCAGAATCTGAAAACCCCACTGCATTATTCCCAACCAACCTTATGGGTGGAATACCATTTGACCCACTTTTTACCAGCACCATAGGAGATACGTCCACAGACCCTTCTACTGCGGTGCCATCCATGGCAACAACCACCCCCCTAGGTATGCCTAATATGGGGAACACTCGACCTTTAGGAATGCCCAACACAGGGCCACCTCCTATTATAGGAATTCCCAACATAGGGCCACCACCTATTATGGGTATGCCCAACATAGGGGTCACACCCCCTCTGATTACCACAACCCAGATTCCGGGAATTACCACTACTATTCCTAACCCCAGTTTAACCCATGTTGCACTTGGAAACGCTGGTCCATACCAGACCATAGCTATTGTAGGACACATACCTTCAATACCTACCATACCCTTAGGGTCTACTGGACCACTACATCATACCACCATGACTAGTCATGTCCCAATCACTACGCCACATCCATCTGCTACCTTACCTTACATGGCGAGTCTGAACTTACCAGACTTAGCCAGGCTCACCAATGACCCTATCAGAAATGACCCTACATGGCCTCATATGCCCACCAAACTCTCCTCCGACATCCCTAAGTTTGAGGGAAAGGCAAGTGAGGACCCCCATAACCATATTATGTCCTTCCATCTATGGTGTTCCTCCAACTCTATAGTGGACGACTCTGTCCGCCTCTGTCTGTTACAGTGCACCTTCACTGGCTCTGCAGCTAAGTGGTATATCAAGCAGCCCCATGGGACCCATGCCACCTTTACCTCCCTTGCCTCGACCTTCCTACAGTTCTTCCAATTACCTGTCCGCTATGATGCAGGAGTCGAGATCCTACTATCTTGCAGACAGAACACGGCCACCCACAACACTGACCACATTCATGAGTGGCGTCGACGCCGAAGCCTCTGCAAAATCAAGTTAGACAACCGTATCTTCTTAGATTGGTTTCTAAAATCCCTCCTCCCTCTCATTGCGAAGGATGTGGCATCCAAACGACCCCAGTCTGAAGAAGAGGCCATCCTCAAAGCCCAGCAGTTTGACCTCATTTACGCCCAGTCGGGTTATCTGTATACCATTATACCGGACGCCCCTCGAGCTGATTCATCCCAACACGATGCGCTGGGGGCATCCCATACCGCAGATGGCATCATTGCTCATATTACCCCACATCCCCAACCCTTTTCCATTGCACATCCTAGCCACGGTCCCGACCTTTCGCGGGCTACATCTCAAACTAGAGCAACCAATTCATATGCTCCCATGGCACATCACCATCATACCCACGGATCCTCATGTCCACCTCAGTGCTTTGGTCATGCACCACCTGCATACGCCCCCCCAGCCGCACCTCAAATAGGGTACTACCCATAGCTAGCTGCGACAGCTGACCCAACACCTCCAATAGCTCAGGGTTACCAACAACCCCAACAGGTAACTGGTCCACCTCCAGCCCCACCGGCTTATTATCCACCACAACCTGCTCCCGCACCTGTAGGGAACCAAAATCCTCCCACTGCTCAAGGGCAAGTGTACACACAACACAACCAGCCCCAGCACCAACCCAACTAGCGTAACTAGGGTGGGAAATAGAACCGTGGAAGAGGACGTAACCGCGGTAATAACCAACAACAACATCAAGGTCCTCCACCTCCCAATCCTCCACAAAATAACAATGCTGCTCCTCCCAACCAGAATCCGAATCGTAATCCCAGACAACCCAAAAACAATAACCTCAGAACAAACCATCCTTGTTATATTTGCGGGGTTTATGATCATTACACACATGCTTTCCCACATTTGGAGTGAGCTCGGCAACTCTGGACCGACGATGCCCATCGTCAAGGGCAAGCGGCTCCTAAGCCATGACCCAACCCTCCACCACCGCAACATCAACCTTTGGTGCTGCAAAACCCCTTTCCAACCCAAGGCATAGTGAACACTCAGTCGTTAGCTCCCCCTCAGGGCAATGTGCCACCACAACAGATCACTTATGCCGCTCCTGATCAACCCATGTTCGATTCAGGTACTTACCACTTGTTGATGATGTCAACTGCCGATACCAACCTCCAAACCCGTCGGAACCAATATGGCTCCACCTCTGAAACCCCTCCCGCCGACAAGAACACTAACGCTCATCCCACGGATCAAACGTTACATATACCTCCAGCTCCACTCGATGGCACTCCCAAAGCACCTCGCTTCCCACTTTGTCGCATCAATAATAACCCCAATGCTCGCACTGCGTCAAATTACAACATTGTAGACAACTTAGCCCAGTCTCCTGCAGCCATGTCTGCTTTAGAAGTCTTAAAAAATTGTCCTTCGCAGCGCAAGACTTTGCTCTCTGCCATTTGCGCTATTAACCCCAATGATTCACAACTGATCACATTCGATTCAGACCAGTCCGAACCATGCTTGCCTTCCTCTTTAGCATTCCAAGTTTCTGTTTCAGTTCAGAATCTTGTCATCCATCGGTGCATTATCGATGAAGGTGCCTCTACATGCGTTATGTCCACATTCGTTTGGTAGAAGTTGGGATCCCCTACCCTCCAGCAGTCCACCACTACGTTGCGAGCCTACGACAGTCGTTGGGCTCAACCCTAGGGTCTCTTACCTAATGTCCCCATCCAGCTGGCTGGTAAAACCGTGTTCATTGACATAGAGGTCATCAATGCCCAATTGGACTATAACCTCTTACTTGGCCGTAGCTACATGTATGGCATGTAGGTTGTTGCCTCATCCATTTTTTGTACCATGCAGTTCCCCCATGATGGATGCATGGTCAAGGTTGAACAACTTACCTATTACGATCCCAAGGCCCCCACTGCACCTGAAAATGTTCTCCCCATAGATGAACAACCTGTTTGCGGTGCAAATACCTCGTTTGTTTCCTCTGTGGGACCTAGAATTTACTTCGACGCACCGATGACTTCTACATTCCAATCCATTCCACCACCGTCACCAGACACCCACGTCACTAACCTATGTACTATTTCCCACAATACACAAACACCCAACAATCAACAGCCCTTGTTACCTAAACCACCATTGGTCCCTAGTCACATTGGTGTTACACCCATCCACGCAATCCCCTTTCTATTCCCTCCTTTGGGCATAGTAAGCACTCCAGTTATGGATACCCTTAGTCTCCCCGAGTTAGCATTGGGATTACCCGTGTGGTATATTTTGCCTCCCGTTCCCTCGCTGACACCAAATGTCATCTTGCAACCGATACAACCCATTGTCACTTCTACCCAACCACCTATCGGTATCATGAATCCTTCGTCATCTACGAATCCCCCTCCTCTCATCAGGCCCACTGGGGGCAGAGGCCCACAAACATGCACTACGGCACCCCCACCCAAAGCAATTAAACGTCCCCCCGTGTTCCGTGCTCCTCCTAAATGCTTGTTGTGTGATGAGTTAGGCCATCCAACCCATCAATGTCCACAGTTACCTGCATTACAGGAACACATGCAAATGCTTGACGACGACCCCAACATCCCAGTTGTCAAACTCGACCCAAATCCCAAACCTCGTGATAAATCACTGCGCACTAACCACCCTTGTGCCATATGCGGTGTTTACGGCCATTACTCACATCACTGTCCTGATATCCTAGATTACAGAGTAGCATTGTATGAGTTGAATAATGTCGACTTAGAAATATCTCCTCCCCTCATCGAGGAGATCTACCCTCCCGCATCATCCTCATCTGGAGAGATTAACACCATTTATATGATCTCTTCAACTACCACTACCTCATCACTTGATTTAAACACTCAAAGCTCTCGCAATGATAAAGAGATTCTAGAGGCTCCTACTGCCCCTAATAATCCCTGGGAAGACATACACCATCGTTCATACTTCCTCCCAGAAGAGACCTCATCCACCACCGCTACCCAATTTGCGGTTGAGTCCAAAGATTTCCTTCCTACTAAAGTCAACTGGTTCAAGGATCCTATTCCTACTCCTGATGCTTCCGAGGAAAATAACATGGCCAATATTTCTCCCATCATCCACATCGACATCTCCGACCCACCTGGTGCCCTTCATACCATGACGTTAGGAGCCTCCCACAGTGAGCATGAGATTGGAGAGTACAAAAAACTGTTCCAATAATTCACTGATGTCTTTACTTGGTCAGATATCGAAATGCCTGGCCTTGAACCCGCCATTTATACGATCTCCATTGGATACCCCTCTGTCCGGTCGACCCCTTCCATTGATCCCGTTCGCACACATTTTCTACTCTGCATCGTCGGTTTCGTTGATGGTGCAAGCCGTTGGTCCCCCAATCTGGCCTCCGCAGCTTGGGTAATATATTCCCCTTCACATGAGTTGATCCACATCGACGGAATGTGTTTAGGTGCTGCCACCAACAACCAAGCCGAATATGACGCCATGACCGATCTCTTGGCCGCAGCTCTCCAATTGAGCATACGTCACCTTAACGTTTTCCTGGACTCACAACTCCTTGTTTCCTAGCTCAACAATGATTACCACATACGCAATCCCTATCTTTTCAGAAAATTCCTGCGCACTAAACAAATGGTTAGACAGTTTGAATCCATTTCATTTACACACGTCCCAAGGAACCTCAATAGTGTAGCATACCATATGGCCAACAACATTTTAGATTGGCACACTAATCACATCATACCATAAACAAAATGTGCATCCACGTGCATAACATGTGCCTCCACGGGCATAAACAAAAAATCAAACATGCCTCCACAGGCGAACATAAAGACAACAAGTGCATCCATGTGCATACACGACTATATACCAACATCATATATATATATATATATATATATATACATCATCGTATAGTCACAACATGTCATAGGTGCCCTCAGCACCCAATATACAAAAATACATCAGCCGTACAAAAAGAGCTTCCCCATATGCTCATTAGCATTTGGGGGCAAATACATATCATCTACTCATCATGGTCCTCTAACGCCTCCTCTGTTGGCCCCTCCGGATCATGGCGAGCCTGAACTCTCTGCTCTGCTGGCCCCATTGGATCATCCCGTAGACGGATCCTCCTCTCAGCCGGCCCTGCCGGGTCATCCCAAACACCATCCCTGTGCTCGGCCAAAAAAACCGTTGTCCTCAACAAGATCGACCACCACTCATGCGGCGCACTGAAGCAACGCTCCACGATGTCCCGGTCCAAGTCTCTCCAGCCATCCTCGGGGAGTCCAGCTAGAATCATGTCAAATGTCTGTCTGACACCCTCTATGGCATCATCTCGAGGGCCAACCCCTCGCCCACGAGCCACAAATCCTCCACCACGTGGAGGCGGTACCGCTGCAGGAGGTTGAGCAACCACCATCGCCCGCCCCCAATGAGCCACGTAGTCGGCCGATGGCACAGGACCAACATCTACACAATGCAAGTAAACCATCATATACATATCTAACTATAATCATAAACAAATCACATGATATAGTATAAAACAAACCACAAAACATACCGTCTAAACCCCAGGCCTGTCCCTGGGCTCGAGGCATCTCTGGGTCGCCTCGATAGTCCATGCCAGCATATGGGTAATCCTCAATCACCAGGGGCATCTATTCCCACTGCTCATATACCTCCTCCATAGAAAACCTGCGGACACCACCACCGCCGCGAGGCATCATATGCCCCCACCGCACCATGCACGGCTCGCTCACCAGACCATCACGAATGGGCACCCATGGTCGCAAGGTCGGCACCCACTCGAAGAAAAAACAACATAGAAAGGAGGCATAACAAAACTCTCCTCCCTCTTGACTAACCTTGTCCAGATCTCTCCGGACACCAGCTAAGAACATCTGACCCCAGGCATAATAGGTCCTCCGAAGCACACATTCCACCATCATCGTTTGTCCCCCTAACAAACGATGTGGTGTCGCGGCACCCAACACCCGCAGCACACATGCCCCAACCGCCCTCATGTCCCACTCTCGTAGTGATCGCAGACTCAAAGCGCTCTTCTGCAAAATGGCCCCATCAACACAAAAGGTCCGTAGCAAATCCTCCATATCAACACCTAGCGGTATCCTCAGTAAAAGATCTCCCACCTCCCCTAAACGAGGCAACCCAGTGAGAAAATATACGTCTGTGAGGGTGATCTCGAACCTCTGTCCCCCAATAATAAAAGCACCCTCTGCAGGCACCCACCAACTCACCAACTTGTTCAGGAGCCGTCTCACTAAACGCATCGGTGGGATCTGAGCGAACTTCAAGAGTCCACTCACCGCCAGAGTCTGCCGGATCTCCGGATCAGTCTGAATCCTCTGCATCAGATCATCATCTATCTCCCGCTCTCGCCATGAAGTCAACGGTCTCCTCAACATCCTGCCAAAAAACAGTAGAAATTTTTAGCCCCAGCAAAAAATTTTGCAAAAAATACCATCGCGGATTTTCCATCAAAAGTCGCGATGATCATCGTAGCCTCCATACAAGAACCCATGATGAACATCGCGGGTATTGGCCAGACAGTCGCGATGAACATCACGATTGTCTCCCATGAACTCGTGATGAACATCGCGTGTTCCAAACTCATAGTCGCGATGAATATCGCGACTGTCAGCCTAAAACCCGTGAGGTTCATCGAGGGAAGAGACCCGAAACCCGCAATATTCCACGTTGGAAGGTCAACGTGGAATTTCACGGCCTTCGGGGGCCCGCCGCCAACCAAAAAAGACAAAATTGAAAAGGCTAAGGCAAATAGGGTTACCTGAAACTCACGGAATCGAAAACCAACGGTGAAATCTCCTGGAAATCAAGAAATAGCTCTGACTGCTCTGCCAAACTCACACGTAACAATGACACGTCATATGGGCCCCACGCCCTATTTATAGAAATTCCACCATTTTTCAAACAACCATTGCGGTATCATACGAAGTCCATTTTTCAAACCGTTGGTATCGTTGGAATCAGCATAGCGAGAACTTCATGCTAGTTGTTTCCTTTTCCTGTTTTCATGGGGTCCATTTTTGACCATTTTTTGGCCCCCCTCGTTGCCTCGGTTTGCATGCCACATCGGCCGTTGTCCATTTTTGACAAGTCTTATATCGTCGGATTCAGTTTTTCGTGCTCGTGATGATGCTTGAGATCATTTCTTGCTCTCACCTTTAGATTTTTAGGGCATTTTTCCATGCCCCCTTGTCGCCTCGGTTTGCATGCCACATTAGCTGTTCTCCGTTTTTGACAATCTTTATATCGCCGGATTCAGTTTTCCGCGCTCGTGATGATGCTTGAGATCATTTCTCGCTTTCACGCTCAGATTTTTTGAGCATTTTTTCATGCCCCCCTCGTCACCTCGGTTTGCGTGCCACATCGATCGACGTCCTTTTTTGACAACCTTTATATCGCCAGATTTAGTTTTCCACTCTTATGACGATGCTTGAGATCATTTCTCACTCTCACGCCCATACTTTTCGGCCACTTTTTCAAAATGCCCTCTCATTGCCTTGATTTGCGTGCCACATTGGCCGCAGCCCCCTTTTTGACAATCTTTATGTCACCGGATCCAATTTTCCGCACTCATTATGGTGCTTGAGACCTTTTCTCGCTCTCATCAATCCCTTTTTTTTCAGTATAGTTTTACCCCTTTTTCGGGCTGAGCAATCCCTTTTACGAAAAAGGCAATTAGGGAGTTTCTGTTAAGCTCTTTTCTGACTCCTAAAACAATGAAAAGATCGCCGAGCAACCTTGCTTCCTTTCATGCTCGCTAAACGTATATGAAAGGGCGTCTACCTGGTATAAGTTTACCCCTTTTCCGGACCGTGTAGACTAATTACGAAAAAGGAATACTCTAGTCACATCGGCTAGAAGAGTTCTCCATTTGCATCATTTTATGCTTTTTCGGGCCTTGGAGACTAACTCACGAAAAAGAACACCAATGGATTCCACTTATCGCTTTCAGACTCTCTAAACATGAAAGCGACCACGAGCAATCACCATCCTGGGCTCGTAAAACCAACAGGACAGTACTCACAACCACTGCAGAGTGTCGTTTTGAGACTCCTTAAAAATGAAAGCACCAATGAGCACGAACAGTCCTGGGCTCACAAAATCCATAGAATAGTACCATTTCAGAGCACACTTTTATCCCTTCTTGGAGCTCATTAAAACTACGAAGAAGGACCCAATGGTGCTTCTTGGCGCCACAACAGATCACATCTACTCATATGGCGGCTTCCCCATTTTGGTCGCCTTTGTTCAGAGTATTCTGCAGTATGTCACCCTGAGACTCCCTCGACAACACCCATCAGCTTGACCCCCTAGAGTCAATACATACCCTTCAGTCCCTAAAAGCAATGATCCCCACACCTATAAGTCAGTTCCTTACGCTGCCAGGTCAACCATGTCATCATGCTCTGAACAAAGGAAGTTTGAGTCTACCCACTCTATGACCCCAGTTACTTCCCATCCCCACAAGTATGTCAGTTCTACCATCAGTACTACCACACTTCAGTTCTACACCTCGCGCTCCTATCAAGGAAACATAATCGCCTTATTAGTTGCTGGTTTCCCTCTGTCGACGACAACCAAACTTATTCCAGAGGATAGACATAGAGGTCCCTGTGTCTTGGACACATCACAATTTACGATGAGTGCCTATGAATCATTTCGAGAGGAATCCTCCGTACCTCTCCAAATGATTGTTTCTCACATGCTCGACTTCAACACCTTGATCGCATCGTTGAGACTCACACAGGGTATTGGTCCTTTCAGTTATTAGTCGAAGACCCCGGATACCTCCTGACTCTTCCACATTTGAGAGTCTACTTATGGAAACAACCAGTTACATTTTTTCTATAGATATCCGGGTTGCGCATGGCAACAATATTCAGATATACCCCAGTTTTATACTCCCTCGAGTACACAGTCACATGTACATGTACTTCTCAAAGATGAATCTCAGTCATTGAGTCCCTACAGATGTTGGACACCTTCAGTTTCAGCAGTTCAACAGTTATTCCAGTGTATCAGTTATTGAGATCAGTCATGTTATGATCATGAGTACATCCAAAAATGATGTCCCCTCTGGACCATTATGATGTACGACCAAATATTTTATGTATTTTTCACATCCCCCTTCTTGGGACTAATTGTTATGTATATGTCTTGATACGAGCATGGGTATGCCCGCCTCGTCCATTATCATAGATTATTCCTCATTCACATTGAGGCCATGTAATATTTTTTGTTTTTGCAGCTTCCAAGGTCCGTGGATCCAGACTCCAAACGGTCTCTTCTCCTCCCCAAACCCTAGAAAAAAGACAAAATAACTATGATGTCTATCGGCCATACGATGAGCTCCTGCCCTCACACATCAGGGGGCAATCTGTTAACACCCAGAAAGTGCGCACTAGCTCATTTGCTTATTCACATGACCCATTTGTCCACTTTTTCACCATTTGAGCCTCTAAAAGCCAACATAAGGTCACCAAAAGACCTTAATACACCCCTTTTTCCACTCAAAGTGAGTATTTTCCCCAAAAAAGCATAAAAAACCCTTAAAAAGGGTCTAGAATTCCCAAAAATATTAAAAAGGGAATAAAAATAATAAAAATATTCAAAAAAGTAAAAAGGAGGGAAAAAGTACCTAAACCATGTTGGTCAATACCATTGGTTTCCTCAAAACCACAATGGTATTCCCCACCACCAAAACCTATAAAAAGGTGGTAGGGGCTCCTCATTTCACATCCATCCATCTTCCTATCCTCATGCTGCCAAAATCTCCCTTGAGCTTTTGGCCATTATAGCTACCTTGGAGAAAGGACCCTTTGGAGTTTGGAGCTGCTCACCCTTGGAGCTTCTCAACTATCTTCATCACTTGGAGGTATTATTATTGCAAGCACTTGCTTGCCCCCATTTTCAATACAAAGTTATTTTTTCATTTCTTGTTCTTGTTTTAATTGAAAATTTTTATTATGATATGCACATGCTAGTTTAGTTTTAGATTTAGATTTAGTTTATTGTTTTTGCTTAATATTGAAACTACTGCTACTAGTTAGCAGGTTCCCATAGCACTAAGCTTGGTTGCAAAACCAAGCCAACAATGGAGGATCTACAACCATGCAACAATATCGGTTATATGACAAAAGGTACTCAAAGGTTCATGATTCGGACCACAATGAGCCATTTGGTCCAGTGGAAAGAAGGGTTCCTGAAAGACTTGCTTTGGAAAATACAACTTCTGCACAGTGGAAGGCACATCAGAGGAGTAGATCCAGATCTAGCACCTGCATTGCTATCCTACAGAGGAGCAACTTGACAATATTTTTGCAAATGCTTTCACTGAGGAAATTTTTTTACTTCTCTCCTTAGTATGAAGGTTCTTTGAGTTTCCTACTGCCGTTCTTTTTGAGGGGGGGTATTCTTCCCATGAGGCTTTTCCCCATTTCATTGGTTCATAGACTTTTCTTTATTTTTTATCATTTATTTGATTGTATGGGTGACCTTTGGTCTTAGTAACCAGGGCCTAGGATGCAAAAGTGTGGATTAAGGGGGGGTTCTAGGATATTTCTACCTAGCATTATTTATTTTTCCTAGTTGTTGATGATGTCATTTTCCCCCTAGTGGTGTGCAGATGCCATCTGATATCAATCTACCACCTTGTGAGCCCTGCATGCATCATTTTAGGACCACTTCAGTCAGTTCCCTATTTTATAGGAACGTATTGAGTGTTCTAGTGTAGTCCACCTGAGTTATCTGACTCTTGTGTGGGGTTAGAGCTTCATATTCCACTGATTCTGGCCTCATGCACCCTTTTCTGACTCGAATGCATGACAGACTCACTATTGCACCCTCCTTAGTCATTTAACTGATTATGACTTCAGTTAACTGAGTTTAGTTTCAGTTCAGTTAATTTTGAGTCTTACGGAGCACTCCAGTGGTGATAATCCCTATGCTATACCAACTAAGGTTTGAATTCTCATGTGTGATTCAAATTCTTTCCATTGTATTATCATTGTTCATTATACTAACAATTGAGTAGTGTGACAATCATATCTGAGTTTTGCTGCATTATTATTCTTCTACTCCTTTTTACTGCAGTTTTCACTCTTATTCTAATTTTCAGCTCATTATTTCTTTTTAAGGTATCCATCAGCTCTTAGATCTGCTGTGACATAGAATTTCGCACTAATAAGTCTCAAAAGTTTTAAAGGACTCAAACTATCGCAAGAGATGACTCAAAATTCAAATGCTACACTTGCTCGAAGATGTCACATATTGCAAGAAATTGTCCTCAAGGAAAATATCACGTCAAAAAATGAAGGAATAAAAGACATCATGCTCATGTTGCAAAAGAGGATGAACCAGTTCATAAGAAAGCAAGAGATGATTCAAGTGAAGAATAATATGTCTTGATATCCACTCTTACAATAATAGTCAATCATGGAAGTGACACGTGGCTTGTTGATAGTGGTGCTTCTAAGCACATGACTAGTTACAAGGACTCTTTCTCAAATTTGATTAAGAAAGATTCACCTCACAAGGTCAATCTTGGAGATGACTATCAATATCCCATTAAAGGGGTAGGAGAATCCTCTTACAAGTTGGATTCTGGAAATCCCATGAAGATGAAGGCTGTGTTATATTTACCTAGTTTGAAGAAGAATCTTCTATCGATTTCAACATTAGATAAGAAGGGATTCATAGTAGCTTTTGTTGATGGATAACTTCTCATGTGTCCAAAAGAAAAAACCATTGTTGCGCAGCAGTGGTGATTGGTGTTCAAGAAGGAGGAATATACAAATTGAAGCGACACTCAGATTCAGCACTGGTTCACAGTACTATGAATCCAAGTGAGCTATGGCATAGAATATTTTCTCATTTTAACTGCAAAGCATTGCTAATCATAAGCAAGGTGGTAACAGGTTTTCCATATATACAAGTGTTGAGCATTGGTTGTCATTGATGTCAAGTGTTTGAATATCAACTAATGTCAACTAGGATGTCAATTGATTTAGTCTTATTCATTGATATCAGCTGAATTCAAAGTGGATATAGTATTCCTGCAGAAGTATGAATAAGTATATGGAAGCCACTTTGAAGTAGTATATGCACAAGATGAAGAAGAACATGAATACCAGAAGTATATGCACAAATGGTGAAGGTGACATACATGTATACAACTTTGGATTATATCTAGAAGTGCATTCTATGAAATTAAACACAGGAGATCTAATTGAACAAGTAAATCAATTACAAGACGAAACTCAAAAAATATGTGTAAAACTGTGCAAAAGGCTTGCAGCAATGCTCTATTGAACTCAGAAGTAGAATACAATACAATATAGTAACAATGACTGAGAATTTTGAATTAACCAAGGAGGTCATTTGAATACACTGTATGGAATAGCTTGGATCCAACTAGGAGTCCTCATCATCAAATTAGTGGAGTTATCAATGCACAAGTAACGGTCAACCAGATGTCAAACTAAATCTAACTGAGTGTGATAGGTGTAACTGACAAATGTAGGGACTAACTGAATGAAGGAGGATCATTGGAGGGAGGATGAGGATCTAACTAGAGTCAAAATAGGTAGTCTAGTCAAATTGGAGGTTCAACGGAGTGATACAATCAATTAGGAGTCAATCTAGCCTTAAATCAAGGAAAGACAACTAGCTAACTGAAGTGAACTGAGTGGCAAGTGAAGAAGTGCACCTTTCTCAAGTGGTATGTGAGAAGTGGGAACCTTATTGACTAGGAGGGATAAAAATGCAAGGTAAGAAGCTACCGGGTGCTGGCAAACTGGGGATAAGGTGCTAGAGGCATCAAACTGGTGATTGGGATGCATGCAAAGTACAAAAATGAATGATGAGATATCCTAAAACCCCCCCTCAAGCTATACTATTGTGTAAAAAATAATAACTGAATAGGGCCCTGGTTACTAAGACCAAAGGTCACCCTGATACAATAATCCAAAAATGCTAGAAATAAATCTAAGTGAGGAAAGAGGGAAAACCCAATGGGAAGAAATGCCCCCCTCAAGCTGAACATAGAAGGATCTAACCTGTCTCCACCATCATGGAACTCACCCCCAACAGTGAACAGAGGTAAGAGAACTTCTTCTCTGTGAAGCTCTTGGTGAAAATGTCTGCAATTTGCTCGTTGGTAGGGCATATTGCAAAACAATGGTTCTGTCATGCACAAGCTCTCAGATGTAGTGCATGTGGATCTTGATGTGCTTGGTCCTCTGTCTCTGAACTGGATCCATCGAGATCTTGATAGCACTTTGATTGTCACAAAAAATGACATTCGAAGTAGTACTACCAATATTAAACTCTAACAAAATACCCTGCAACCAAACTGCCTGAATGCAAGCATTGACTGCTACTCAATACTCTGCCTCTGCTGAAGATAATGCAATGGCTACCTGTTTTTTGCTTGACCAGGAAATAGGCCCATTTCCAATCATGAAAACATAACCGGAAGTGGACTTCCAATCAATACTATCACCCGCCCAATCTGAATCTGTATACCCAATCAAATCTAGCTCACAATCCGCAGCATAGTGTATGTCAAAGTGTGGAGTACCCTGCACATAGTGTAAGATCCTCTTGGATACCCGCCAATGGAGCTCATGGGGATGCTACATATATCTTTATACAGCACTCATGGCATAAGATATATCATAACTTGAGTGTGTCAGGTATAGTAGAGAACCAATCAACTATCGATACAATGTAGAATCTGCAAGCGGTGTAGAATCTCCCTCCTCAAGACTGATTCCTGAGAGGAATGGGAAAGGGGCTGCCTTACATTCTGACATGTTGAACTTGTTTAAAAGGTCTGAAATGTATTTTTGCTGAGATATGGTGATCCCATCAAAATTTTGTGCAATCTCAAGCCCCAAAAATTGTTTTAGCAAGCCAAATCGCTCATGTCAAAAGCTAGATTTAAAGCAGTTTTTAACCTGTCAATTGAACTGAGAGTGCTACTAGTTATCAGAATATTATCAACATCAAGAACTATAATCATAAAATTACCTTCATTTTGCTGTAGGTACACATTTGGATCTGATTTGCACCTTCCAAAGTTTTGTGATAGAAGGAATGAGTCCATCTTAGCATACCAAGCTCTTGGGGCCTATTTTAAGCCATACAATGACTTCTTCAATCTGCATACTAACTTTGGATCTGATATATATCCTTCTGGATGATTCATATATATTTCTTCTTTTATATCTCCATGGATAAATTCACTCTTCACATCCATATGGTGAACTTCCCAGTGATTGGATGCGGCAATAGCTAAAACAAGACGGATCGAATCCATCTTTGCAAACGATGCAAAGGTCTCAATGTAGTCCACTCCTTGGACTTAGGAGAAACCTTTGGAAACTAATCAAGATTTATATTTTCAGGTTGAGCCATCAACATCAACCTTTTTGTGGTAGACCCATTTACATTGGACTAATGTCCTCCCAGGTGGAAGAGAAACTAGCTCCCATGTAGCATTCTTTTGAAGAGAACTGTACTCTTCATCCATGTCGGTTTTCCATCTCGGATATCGGTGAGCATGATAATATGATTTAGGATCTGAACCTATCATCAAAAATCATTTCTCATATAGCAAAGGATCATAGAAATAAATATCCATACCTTCTCTTTGAAAGTCTGCTTGAGTCCTCCTTGGATCGCCAGGATTTCCAATGTTTTGACCAGCAAAATTGAGTGTATTTTGGGCCCACTTTGGAAAGTGTTGCGGCACAAATGGATCAGCCTCTGAACTTGATATATCATGTTCATCAAATTCTGATAAAATATCAAAAATATCAGAACCAATACTTTCATCATCTTCTTCAAATTATTCATCTGGTGGAGGCGGTATTTCAACAGTTTCTTCCTCGACTAGTTCTAGATTTTGAAGCAGTTCTTCAAATGTGACACTTCGCTCATTGAATATCTTTTTGGATCTGATATCCATGAGTTTTTAGGCCTTTGATTCTTCAGCATATCCCAATAGGATGCATTCAACACTTTGCGGATCCAAATATTTTCTCTTTTCAGTCGGAATTCTAGCCCAAGCGGTTGAGCCAAAAACACGGAAATTTGACACATCAGGTTTGTGACCTGTGTAAGCTTCGAAAGGTGTAGTATCAGTCAAATATGAATGTGGAACCATGTTTTGAATGTATGCAGCAACATTCATGGCCTCATCCCAAATTTTTTCAGCCAAACCTTTTGATTCAATCATACAGGTTGCCATCTCTTTCAGTGATGTGTTCTTCCTTTCCACTACATCGTTCATATGTGGTGTGTAGGGAACTGTGTGTTGGATATGAATTCCGCTTTCAGCATATAGTTTCAGAATATATGATTTGATATATTCACCTCCATTATAATATCTAAGAGATTTTATCTTCCTATCAGTGGCAGTCTCAACAGAAGCCTTAAAAAAAATGAATTTTTCTAGTACTTCTTACTTGTTTTTGAGAAAGAAAACCCATGTAAATATGGAGAAGTTGTCGATGAATGTCAAAACATACCTTGATCCATTCATGGAAGTATGTGGAAGTGGACCACTGATATCATAATGTATCAGCCATAAAATTCAAAAAGCTTTGCTAGCTTTGCCTCGGTCAAATTTGTGCGTGGGGTGCTTCCCAATGATTCAACCTTTGTATATTCCCTTCGAGGATTTGATCGTCGGAAGGCCATCAACCATGGAATTTTTCTGTAGAAGCTATAAATATTTATAATTTAGGTGTCCAAACCTCTCATGCCATAACCTACTAACCTCATTTCCATGATTCAAAAGAGCGGTGGGCTTGTCATGCGGCAAAAAGTGTGAAAATTCATATGCTTTTGAAGCAGGATTTGCTTTCCCGACCGCAATAATTTTTCCACTTTGAACATCAGAAATTTAAACTTTGTTAGGGAATAATACAACTTTATTTGGTCAACCAGTGTGAGTCATCTGATAAACGGAAAGAAGATTCGAAGCTAAGGACGGAACATAGAGCACATTGTGAAAAATGCCATGCTCTAAATGAATAGTACCTTTTCCCTTTGAAGAGATCTGAGAGTCATCTCCCATGTGGATGGAGATGGTGTTGTTGGGATAAAAGGATGATAGAGAATATTTATTTGCATCCATGTGGTTCAAATCTCTGGAATCAATGAGTAGAGTTGGAGGGGTCAAAACTGTTTCCATGAGTGCATGACCTCTCTCGGGATGATCATTTTTCTCCTTCTTGTTTGCACCGTCAGGAAGGGTTACGTTGTTTTTCTCTAATAGAAGGGCCATCTGATCTATGGTTTTCTTCATGCATGATATTTCAGGATGATATCCCTTTCTGCAATAATAACATTTAGATATCTCTTTTCCCTCTTTCCCTTTTTGCTTGTTTCTTGAACCGGATGGCTCATCCGCTTGCTTGTTTTTCTGTCTTTGCTTGGACAAATCAAAATTTGGCTTCTCTTTCTTTTGCTTCCCTTTTCCATTCACAGCTTTATATCCTCCATCAAATAATGCTTGGTATTTGGAGCACATGGTCCCCATTTGAATGAGTTTATCATGCTCCTTCGTCACGGATTCAATGAAGGCACTTAAAGTGGGCATTTTCCAATTCGGGATTGTGAGATTCCCGAATTGAATGTAGAGACATATATCGAATAGTCTTTTCCAAGTTTTGAGAGAATAGAAATAATCAACTTTTTATCTTCCTTTACAACTCCACTTTGCTTCAATTGCAATACCAAGTGCTTGAATTTGGTGAAAAAATCATTTATGGCTTCGAAATTCTCAGGATTCAAAGCAATCAATTCATTTTTGAATTGGAAAGACCGCATCTCATCTTGCTTTCCAAAGAGATTTTCAAGTTTCTCCCATACTACTTTTGGAGTAGACAATCCACTGAGGTGGAAATGAAGATCCTTGGAAATATTGAGGCAAAGAAGACCATATGCTTCATCCAATTTGTTGAAGTGCTTGGATTTCTCAATGAGTGTATTTGGCTCAACTTCGAGGCCCATGGTGACTCTGTAGTACCCTTTTGAGCGCAACACAATATCCATGTCATTCTTCCATTCAAAATAATTGAAAGGAGTGAGAAGCTTTGAATAAGAAGAATCTATCTCAATGATAGCGAATGCCAATGGAGGAGTTATAAAACCTGCAAATCACAATAAAACAAGAACAATAAGGTCGAACAATCCACCTTTTTTAGAGTTGCATCACACCCAGCATAGGAGATCAAGCAAGCTTGAAGATCCAATGATCTAGATCCAGGAATTTTGTGGAAAACTCACGGCTTCTGGAGTGGATTGGAGAGAAATTTTTAGCAATGGCGAATGCACAAGAGATAATGCATGCCACAACTGCTGGATTTTTTTAGCAAAAATCACTCAATCTTCATGTAGAACACATGCAGAAAATAAATCTTGTCCCTTCCATGGCTCTGATACCATGTGAAATTAAGAAAAACAAATCTAATTGAACAAGTAAATCAATTAAGAGATGAAACTCAAAAAATATGTGTAAAACTGTGCAAAAGGCTTGCAACAGTGCTCTATTGAACTCAGAAGTAGAATACAATACAATACAGTAACAACGACTAAGCAATTCGAATTAACCAAGGAGGTCATTTGAATATACTACATGGAATATATTGGCCCCAAATAGGATTCCTCATCATCATATCAGTGGAGTCATCAATGCACAAGTAACGGTCAACCAGGTGTCAAACTGAGTCTAACTGAGTGTGGTAGGTGTAACTGGCACATGTAGGAACTAACTGAATGAAGGAGGCTCAGTGGAGGGTGCATGAGGAGCTAACTGGAGTCAGAATAAGAAGTATAGTCTCACTGGAGGTCCAACAGAGTGATACAATCAGTTAGGAGTCAATCTAGCCTTAAATCAAGGAAAGACAACTAGCTAACTGAAGTGAACTGAGTGGTAGGTTAAGAAGTGCGCCTTTCACAAGTGGTAGGTGAGAAGTGGGCACCTTACTGACTAGGAGGGCTAAAACTGCAAGGTAAGAAGCTCCTGGGTGCTGGAAAAACTGGGGATAAGGTGCTGGAGGCATCAAACTGGTGACTGGGATGCATGCACATGCATGCATGCATGCATGCAAAGTACAAAATTGAATAATGAGATATCCTAACACATTCAGTCTGAAGATGTGTGTTAAGGATAAATCATGCATGAAAAGTTTGAAGAAATGCATAAGAAGATACATCATGCAAATCCAGTTCAAGAAACAACACAAGTAATGTATCCTACAACATGTGGTCCTTGTGCAGATATCAATTCGACTAAGTCATACTCTCTCATGAAAACAATCAAAGGAGTTGGTTGGACAATGGTACATGTGCACAAATAGCCAAGGAGATTGGTTGAGAAAATGGTACAAGTGCACAAGTTTGTTGAAGGAAGACTCTAGAATGCACAAGCAATCCTTAGTGTTGCTTGGTTAATGGTTGAAAGTGCACAAGAAGTTAATGATTGGAGAATCCTGAAAGCACGCAAGCATAGCTAATTAGAAGATTCTTTCAGTAAGTGGAACGTGCACAAGTTCCTAGATGGGTACAGAGGTTGAATACAATCTATGAGAAACTTCCACGACCGATGGTACAACATGTGTGCAATTCCCACAAAGGATGACAAGGAAAAGGTCAAAGTTCCACTAAGAAGAAGTTGTAGTATGCATAGATCCCGCAAAGTATTAATATCACAGAGGCGCATTATCCACAAGGGATGGTATAGCACAAGCCATAGACACATCAAGATGAAGTATAAGATTGCACACATACCATAAGGAAATGGTACATTAAGAGCACAAAGGTACACCAAAAAGGTGTAAATTCCCACTATGTAGTGGACCTTGAGGGAGCTTGATATATAAAAGATGACACATCAATAGTGAAAATGAGGATACGTGTCATATGCACAATCCATGAAGTATGGAAGAAGGGATGCCACATCCAACTTGTGTACAAACAATCCGTGTAGGACATGTATAAATAGAAATGCAAGTTGGATATTTTCAGGGCATCAAGGGGCTCGTGGAGAGAACATAATGATCTAGGGAAGAGATGAATGCGCACATGCAGAAAAATGAAGTTTTGATGGTGCATAGAATGATGTGATAGATCTGATGCGTGAGTACTGAAAGGAAGAAATACTAAAGTATGCACAACTGCTTGATGTTTCGAAGGTCAGTATTACAATTAGAACATCGATAGTCACATATGTTGTAGAGGTAGCATCCCAGAGACAGAACTGAAGTTTATCAGATATTGCACAGATGTCTAGTTGATTCATATGAGAAGAAGTGAAAGTCTATGAAGTTAGGAACTCCATCTGATGCGAAATGATAGAAAAGAATCAGGATCCGATAGGAACATCGTGACGCAGATGATCTGAGACAAGTGCGTTAAAAATAACGGATGAATCACTTGATGCGCAAGACGTTACAATCTATCTGAGAGACTGTAACACTTAAATATAATGGACACATTAGAAAGTGCATAGTTCCATCTATTACTAGTGCTTCATTGCAGAACATCAGACTATCAAGTGGAAGCACAATATCAGTTGGTCATTGCAGTCATGCATAGAAGAACGTTGAGATAACTAGAGACACATATTGTAGAATCAACGAAGCGCACAACACATGAAGTAAGTCATCAACATAAGTATGATTTGAGAGGAATGAGAAGTCAAGTGATGTATGCAGTGCAGTGATAGAGTATAGTATCTATACAAAGGTAGCGCATAGCAGAATTGTCATAAGAAGATCTAAAGAAGTGTGCAAATTTGAAGTTTAGTAAGACAACAACATACATTGGACATCAAGGCAGTTGGACGGGGCAAGGAGACAGGGATTTGGAGCTTCCTTCAGGTTGGTGCCTATAAAACAAAGAACATAGGGGGTTGGTGCCTCCTTCTTGTCAGTGTTGGAGAAAGAAAGGGAGCAAAATATTCCTTCAGGTTGGTGACTATAAAACCAGGGGGTTGGTGCCTCCTTCTAGTTGGTGTTGGTAAACATAGGAATGAGAATTCAAGTGATGTATGCAGCGCAGTGACAGAGTATAGTATCCATACGAAGGTAATGCATAGCAGAATTGTCATAAGAAGATCTAAAGAAGTGTGCATATTTGAAGTTCAGTAAGACAACAACATTCATTGGACATCAGGGCAGCTGGACGGGGCAAGGAGATAGGGAGTTGGAGCTTCCTTCAGGTTGGTTCCTGTAAAACAAAGAACACAGGGGGTCAGTGCCTCCTTTTAGTCAATGTTGGAGAAAAAGAGGGAGCAAAATCTTCCTTCAGGTTGGTGCCTATGAAACCAGGGGGTTGGTGCCTCCTTCCGATTGGTGTTGGTAAACATAGAAATTTGGTGCTTGCTTTGATGTATTATTTATCACTATAAAGAAGCATTCTTTGGTTTTCTTCATTTTTGGTTTACACATAAAAATACGATGTGTTATGTGTTGTTGATGTGGTGCATATATGTGTGGATGTTTATTTATTGATGCATAAAAAAAAAAATATTAAGTAAAGGCTAATCTATTAAAGAAGGTAAAAATTGATAATAACTGTGATAACACTGATTCACCCCCCCTCTCAGTATTAAATCGATTCGAACAATTGGTATCAGAGCGGGTGCCTTCAGTAACAGATTAACATCTGGAAGATAGATCATTGCGCAAAAATGGATAAGCAAGAAGGCCTTTCTACAAATAGAGCACCAAGATTCGATGACATTATGATTACATTTTCTAGAAGGTATGTATGGAAATTTATTTGCAATCATTGGGAGCAGATGTTTGGTAATATATCTTCGATGGTTATAATGTCCTAGCATCTATACCAGTCAATCCAGTGCAAAGGAGACTCTATGAGAACAATTCTAGAGCTAGAAATTCTCTGCTATGTGGTTTGATAGGTGACGAATTCATCAAGGTTATGCACTGTGCATCGGCCAAGGAAGTTTGGGACAAAATCAAAGGTATATACGAAGGCTATGAAAAAGTAAAGAAAGAAAAGTTGCAAAACTACTCTTGGTAGTTTGAATCTCTGAGAATGAAAGATGAAGAGAACATCACATCCTACTTCCTAATAGTAGATGAGATATGTAATTCTAACAAGAGTCTTGGGGTCACTCTGGATGAATAATCAGTTGTATAGAATATATTAAGAACTTTTCCTCAAATATTCAATGCGAATGTATATGTGTTAGAGGATCGAGGTAATCTTGAAGACCTAACAAAGGATGAGCTTCAAGGGATTCTCACTGCATATGATATGAGAACTGAGAAAGAGAATCCCATCAGAAAGGAAGATTCCTTTAAAGCCACAAGAAAGGACAAGCATGATCATGACAAAGACTAGTGTGATGAATAAAATGATGAAGAATCAAACTTTGTCAAGAAGCTGAAAAGAAGACGAGGTAAGTACAAGAACAAGTTACCCTTTAAATGTTTCATATTTGGAGGAGTAGGTCATTATTCCTCAAAGTGTCCTTTCAAAGAGAGTGGAGACAACAACAATGATGATTAATATAGCTCATACGATCGAAAGACTATGCGCTCACAATAGAGACCTGATGAAAAAAGGAGGATTCCAAAACAAAGGAAGAGTCTGTACATTAAAGAAGGAATCAATGCGTCTGATGGAAGTGACTGCGATGAATAAAATAAGGAAGTACTCTTCATGGCCCATGTAGTGGAAGAAAGCAACTATGAAAGGAACAAGAGTAGTTCAAAGAATACTCCAGTTGCGCAAAGTAAGCCAGGATCACTAGACAAGTATTTCTTCAACAATTTGTTCAAAACAACTCCAAAAGTTGTTGAAGAAGACAAGACTGACAGTAAGTCCAATGATGAAGACACTATAGAAATTGACTGGGAAGGTGAATTGATAAGTTCCTTGGATGAGTTAAAGAAGTGTAATAAAAAGAATAAACTATTGCAGTAACAATTTTCAAAGTATGAAGAAAAGGACAGACCATGTCAGGGATCTGTTGGTGCATATATTTGTGAAAGGATAACCAGCTATGAGATTGAACTGAGTTGCGCTCAAGAAAAGGTTCTAGTACTTGATAAATAGAAATATACATTCTGGAGGTATTGGTGCAGGAAATCAAGATGATGACAAATCAACTTGAGGAAAAGGATAAAGAGATATCCCGTCTAGAAGACAAGCTGACTGAGATAAAGGGAAAAATACAAGTATGTATTGATCCTACCTACGCACAATCAGGAAGTGACAAGAAATAATATGAAGATGAAGTGAAAAATAAGTTAAAAGGAAGCACGTTAATGCTGAACAAAATTCTGAAGGATCAAAGATCACCAGAGACAAATTTGTTCTAGGTTATGTAAATATGCCTAAGAAGATCTGCAATAGAGAACATTGCTCAAGTCAGGATAAGAATTTTAGGTATGATGGTTCCTTCAGCTATAATTCTTTCTGATATACTAATCCAAGAAGGGTTAATAGGGTGAAGTGTGCTAGATGCACTCATTTTGTCCATATTGTAAAATATTATCAAACTATGAAATGTTATGCATGCGATTGTTTTGGACACAAGGATATGTACTGTCGAAGAGTATTAAACTGTCCGGATGAATATTTGTTATGAAAAAGATATTACACTCAAAGAGACTTCAATGGAAAATATTCATATCGGAATAAAAACAGAAGTGTGCACAACAAATCTTGGGTCAGAAAATATCCTCAGAAGTGCACTGAAGATGCAAACAATCCAGGCACAACAAGCAATTGCTGCCGCTCTGGCTAGTCCCATAAGAACTATGGGAAACCCTTGAGTTCAACACTATGCATCTTAACGAATTCAAGGGGATGTTAGTTAGGAGTTTGGTTAAGGATGTGTAATGTTAGTCAGAATGTGTGAAGTTAGAATGTGTTCACACATGATTGTATGTTAAGTTGATGTTGATAGGCAAATCTACCCTATAGAAAGGAAACTAGTGCTATCAACTTGGTTGGGGTGACAGGTAAGTGTATTGATGCTATCACAAAGACATTTACAAAAAGAAATAAGTTGTGGATCTTGGGAACACACCTTTCAATCGAAGTTTGATCCTAGCCTTGACTTGATCTCGTGCTCAACTTCCAAATCCACTTCCTTTCCAGTAAACCTGTGATAACAATACCTTTCTCAAAACATTTTGGGCAATATATAAGGTTTGAAGAAACAAAAACAATGTTTAACATTCAAAATTGACCAAAATAGATCCACATTAAGATGCCATTTCATAACACATTTTAATTGGAACAAGAAAGACACTTCAACCTTTATTAGTCAAAAGTAGAATGATGTACAAGTATACCTGATCATGAAATAGGCTCCTGCAACTAGATTCTGGGCTCTGGCTCTTCTCTGGCTTGGATGTCTTCAGCATCAACTCCTCCAATGCAAGCTTCTTCAAATTTTTTTCATTAATCAATCTTACTATCTCCAATTTCTCAAGCTAACCCTTCTCCCTTAATCTTCTTTGTATTTATAGGATTAAAAAAGTAGTTCAGGTCGATGTATAGTTATGGAGGAAGTTGGGGGAGTTAGGAAACTACCATCAACTAATCCTCCTCGAGAAATTAATTTATTTTTAAATCATCTTTTAAGATGTACGCAACTCTTGTTCAGTGGAGTAGTGTATAGGGTGCTACTATGGTTCTTATCAACTAGCGCTCACTCGATTTTAAATTGTGAGCGCTACTATGATGAGAAGGAGTAGCATATACTTGGGTATGGGCGCTACTATTATACACTAGAGTAGCGTATGGGCGCTAGTCTCTTTGAGTAAAGTAGTGCTCATATCTCAAAATGATATTTTTTGGGGTTTTCCAGTAATTTCAGGAAATGGAGTGAGTCAAAGTATCATCCAAGGTCAACATGCTCCTCCATCCAAGTTGTCCTTTTGTGTGATCAGCAGCTCAGGGTGATCACGGACGGAGAGGTGCAAGTTTGACCTATAACAAATGCCCCCTAATGTGTGAGGTTAGAGGGAAACGATGGCCGAAATACATTATAAGCCAAAGCCAGAGGAGGAGCACAGAACCGCAGAAAACAAGTCACAAGAAACCTACAACAAAGATCAAGGTCGGCAAACAATTACATCGTTGACATCATATAGATGTGCAGTGTGATACAACATGATCTCCGATACATAACAAGGAGATGTATATAAAACATGGCCACTTGGAATACAAGCGTGGATCCATGTCAAACTAAGAGATCATAGCCATAACAACAAACTGGATCTATGTCTCATGGAGAGCCAAATATAAGTGAGGCCCAGTCTTGTGCAACTTGGGTGAATAACAAAATGAGGCAATGTCATCCAAAATCCCAAGGTCTTCATCCCAAAACAACCCTAGGTACAAACCCTAACCATGTGAATAGATGAGCTGACAGTCGAACATGGGGGGTATCGTTTGATTACCGGTCATTGATGTATACCGTTAACAAATGCAAGGACTTCCACCGATAATGATGATGGGATCCAAAGTACCAAGTACGATTTGCCAAATGTGAATAGATGGACTTGGAGTCGAACACTTGGGAATCATGTCGAAGAAGAGACATTGGTGTATTCTCATCATTCAAGAGCGAGGAAAATTGCCATTGGTGACTGCAATCTCCAAGTTACTAACCGAAACTCTAAACTTCAATCCTAGAATAATGAGTTGATGTCGATGGGAAGAAGTCCGTTGGAAGGGAGGCCTTAAGGCATCCTCCATCATCCAACTCATGGAACACTCAACTGGTAAGAGCTGATATGGAATAATATGTAACAAGACTGACACTAGGAAGGATGACACATGAGGTCAAGGTAAACTACAGAATGGCCGACACAGGGTATATCCTTGAACATAGAGCACGACACAAAGTGACTCAGGTAGTTTCGGACATAATGGGGTAAATAAGTCTGAAATGTAAGAAACATTACCAGACCCTCCATATGGTTGGAAGAATAACCAACTGGGGGACTAAATAACTCGGAGGAAAGGTTCACCCTGAGGCCATAAAACAAAACCCAACCGACAAGATAAACTCAGGTAGGTGCCGTGTTCAAGGATAGAACTTGACTGAAACTGCCTTTGACAATGAAGATATGATATGTCTTTCCCGTTCCTTATTCTTTTTAGATAAAAGAATACCCTTCTTGTTGTTTTAATGAGTCCAAGAAAGAATGAAAACTCAATAGGTCCAACCATGTAAAAAGTTTAACAATCCCATGGGAGGAAGACTCGGAACCTTCTTCATTCTTTATAGAGTTCGAAGAAGAGATAGAAGATTACTCTATATTTACTGATCTCTAGATTTTAATATTGAGCCTAGATCTGTTCTTGCTCGCCGGTGTTTTCAATTTTAAAGAGTCTGAAAAACTTAAACAATAACTCCATATATCTGCTCGTGGATTTTAGTATCGAGCCCAAGCAAATTAATGCTCGCCGGTGTTTTGTTGTTTATAGAGTTTGAAAAACTTAAACAATCCTCTTTTCACCAATCCGTGGATTTTATATCGAGCCCGGATTGGTCTGTGCTCGGCGGTGTTTTCTTGTTTATAGAATTGAAAAACTTAAACAGTCCTCTACTTACCTTCTCGTGGATTTCACATCGAGCCTGAGTAGGTGAATGCTCGCTTGGTATTTTCATGTTTAGAGAGTCTGAAAACCCTAAAGAGAGACTCCAAAAGGTCCTTTTTTGTACAGTTAGTATCCTCCCCCGAAAAAGTATAAAACAATGAAAGGAGAACTCTTCTAGCGCATACAAGAGTATACCTAGAGTATACCTTTTCCGTAGTTAATCCACTTAGGCCCGGAAAAGGGGTAATTCTATACCTGAGTGGATGAGCCTTTGATTACTTTAACGAGTTCGAAGAGGACAAGCTTGCTCGGCAATCTCGTTTAGGTTTAAATAGTCCAAACAAGAGCTTAAAATGACTTAAAGGTCAGCTTCTAGGATCATAGCTTCATCGTCTACCACAACTAGGTCTTCAACAAAATATTAGTTGATGCGGAAAAAATTTCGAATGATATATGAATTTGAAATATTTAAATAATTGACAAGGTATATCATCAAGAATTTTTAACTTAGGAGACGAATCCGACAAAAATTAAATGAAAATTGAACTTGGATCAATGTTATACCGTATTGTGTGTTTCAATTGATTAATTAGGGTTTTTTGAAAGTTTTGAAACTATAGAAAATAAACAAATATGGGTAAAAATCAAAATCCAAATTATATATAATTTCATTGTTTAAAAATCAATTTTCAATTTGTGTTGTAGGGCAAAGATTGGGGCAACCTTTGGCAAATTTCAAATCTCCATTGTGATCGAACCGAGCATCCAAACATCAAACTTCCTCCACCAAGTAAGTTGAAATCTCCTTGACTTGCATTTTAATGGTTTATTTTTCAAATTTTGAGCAAAAATAGCTTTGCAACGCAATGTTCATAAGCGTTTCTGCACGGGCGCTACTATGTAAACAAAGCAGTAGCGTATAAACTCGATGGGCGCTACTGTGCTCAAACAGAGTAGTGCCTACATGCTACTGTGTAGTATACACAACAGCGTACATACTTGCAAACCTACCTACAAGCGCCGAGACTCAAAAATTTTTTGTTTTTTGTGCGGGATGGTCCTTCAATGGAGGGAGAGGGAGCATGAGGACATGGATAGGTTGTCCATGCAAGATCTGGCCACCCTCCATGCACTCCGAAGATGTGGTTTGTTGAAGTTTTATCAAACCGTAAACATGAGGGCCTTAAACAAACTGTTTCGAAGACTGATTCAGTATTGGGATATGGATACCAATACTTTTGTCATTCGTGGGCAAACATTGGAGTTTACTATTGATGACATATACTTTATTACTGTTCTCTCAAGGAGAGGAGATGTAATCAATCTGAAAGGGTCTTCTCGAACAGGTGTAAGATCAGTGCAAGAGTACGTAAATACATATTGTGTTTCCGGTGCTGAGAAATCAGGGAGCCAAGTCCTAATTACCACCATTGAAGGCCTCCCATTGAAAGTGATTGTGAACATGATCAACCGGGTGGCGGGTAGTGCATCACAACACTTAGCTTCCAAGCATTCTATGTTTGTTGGCGTACAATGCTTACACGGTCATGTCTATGATTGGTGTACTAGTTTAATGGCCAACATGAAATCTCAATTGACAGGTTGCAAATCCGGCACAATGAAGAATTTTGGGTATGGTAGAATTTTGTGTATCTTCTTCCTTGAGAGGATGCCTACTATCAGTTTGGGGATGCCTCTTCCTCAGGTTAACCCCCGTGAGCCCAGATTAGGTCGTTGGGGTGACATATTCCTCCGCCAGGGTGGTGGGGAAAGTCACTACTGTTATCATACTGATGATTTCTGGGGGGGGTGGGAGAGGTAGGTGCTCGCTTTCGAGCAGTTTCCTTATGCTGGATTGGATTTTCGTCATGATCCAGAGCTGGTGCTTCCTCCAGGTGGAGCCTGGGGAGATATTGGTACGTTTAAATTTTGAGAATTTATTTAATTTTTTCAAACTTTTTCAAGTATTTTATTTTTATGAATGAGTTTTGAAGTTCTAATCAAATGTCATATGCAGATGTTGGGCCTGTTCGTCCTGAGGGACATCCTACCATCTACGTGAGGCCAGCTGATATTACTACAGCGGATGCTATGTTGGGAACCCTGGAGAGAAAAATAGGTCGGTTGACTCACGAGGTTCCTGCATGCCGTATGGACCAGATACCTGTTGATATGCAGGAAGATGTTGTTGGGGTGCCCCCAGCATGGCTTAGGGTGCTGTGGAAAATATCTAGACTTGTTATTTGCTATCGCAATGCTGTGGATGATGACAAGGTCCCTCCTTCTCCATAGGAGAGGGATACATTCTATGTATATATTTTTGAGGCTACTATGCCCAGTTTTGTACTTGTATGACTTGACTTGATAGACCTATGACTCAAAACTCATATTTTTTGATACAGTATCGGTTATTTACATGTGTATGTGTTTAAGTTTTATGTGTGCAATGTTGTTTATGAAGGTGTATGATGCAAATGCCAGTCTAACACGTAGTTTGCTAATGAATCAGCTAATGTGTTTAAACTTCTTGGAATGTGTTCATATCTAATAGAATGAAATTGTCTTTCCAAAAGTCTAACTCGTAGAAACTGAAGTAGCAATCCAGGATCCCTAATCTGATAGACACCTATTAACTGAAATACAATTAATTTTGAGTCAAGCCTTACCTCCAAATTTGAAATGCCATGACTGAGAGCATCTCGGAGAAGTTCTATAACTGCACTGTATTTAGCCACATTATTCGTGGTAGGACCCAAACAAACCCCCCCCCGAAGAGACAAGTTGGCCAGTGGGTGAATAAATGACCCAAGCTGCTGCAGCCAACTGACAGGTGTGGCGACTGGTGCCATCAACAAATCCTAAGAAGTGTTCAGTTGACATCTGGTACATGAAACGAAACACACATAAGATCACCTAACGAGCATAACAAAACTAGCTTTACAAAAATATACAGCTATGTTACAAGAAAAAGTACTTCAGCCTAAGCATAATACTTCTTCAGGTAGGGTCAATGCCTGCATCCTCCTCGTGAGGCCGGGCAAAGGTGTTATGGAAATCACGGAAAAGATTAGCATACGAAATGATCTCATCAAGATAACATCCCGTTTCAAAGAAAATGTTTTCGTTGACCCCAGTGAAAATGTTCACTAGCGAGGTATGTAATCTATTTGCTTCAACAATAGCAACTTGTGAAGGAGTGAGATCAGTTTTTTCAGCGGGTGGTGAAAAAAATTCACCTCTCTCTAACAAATTAAGAAAAGGAAACAAGAAGGACACGGGATCTATATGTTCACGAGGATAGTCCGGGTCAGTCAGGGCTTCTAACATTTCCTCATCATAAGGTAAAGTAATTCCTGAATTATTGAGAGAATGGATCAGGTCAGGTGTTTGAGTAGTGGCACAATCTATGTTTGACTCGACAGACACCAATTGAGTCAACATATGTTCCGTTGTAGTTTGATAAGAATCCAAGTGTGTAACTTCTACAACAGGGGAGGGCACGGAGGGGTTTGTATTAGTTGGGAGAAACTCGGAATCAGTTGTTGAACTAACCATAGGAGTTTCAGATGATGAACATCCCTCAGTACCAACAAATAAAGTAGGAGCGGGTAGGTCAAAAGTGCCAATTAGTGATCTGAAAAGTCTTGCTCCTAAACTCTCGCCAACTGGGGTGGTTTGATCAATCAAAGGAATTGTGGTTTCCAAAGAATTATGGTGTTTTCCCTGAGTAAAAGAAAGTTGATCGACTGTAACGATCTTACCTTCAAATGGGAACATGACCACTTGAAAAACTACCAATGTTATAGCTTGCATGGCATAAGTCCAACTCCTGCCTAATAACATATTGTAATCAAGTGGAGCGTCCAGAACTTCTACCTCAATAGCAACTGTCTTACCGGCCAAAGTGACATCAAATGATGGCAAAAGTCCATGTGGATGGAAAGTTCTGCCATCAAATGCAGTAAGCAGTGTGTTGGAAGGGGCTAACTCAGGAGAACCTAGAGCTTTCCAACAGGAAATTGACATTACGCAAGTCGATGCTCCCTCATCTACTACAACTCATCTAATGGTCATTGGACCATGAATGACTTCGATTTGAAGGGCAACGTGATAGGGCAACCGGTATTTGACATCAGTCATATCAAATCGCGCAGACATGTTGGAGGATTCCATACTTCCAATAGCTGCCAGAAGTGCATTCCGTTGTAAAGGACAAATCTGCAAGACTTCTAGAGTAGACATGGCACAGGGGGTCTGGGCTAAATCTTCAACCACATTGTAGTTAGAAGCAGCCCGTGTGTTGGGATTGTGCGATGCCCTCTTCAAGACACCTTTCGGAATCTTGGGCATTGGGTCCACCGGTATGTGAAGTGGAGTGGAAGATTCTGGAATATCCTTATCCTTTTTCTGCGTTTCTGGGGTATAGTTCCTGGCTCTGGTTTGCAAAAGTGCATCTGAATTAACCATGTTTATAAATGTTTGATCAACCGTTGCTTGTGTAGTGCCCCTAGTTTTTGAGCTGCCAGAATTTGAGCCTTGCCCTTTAGGAAATGGATCTTTCAGGACGGCAGGCTTCTTTTCTCTTAAGAGCTTCTGGGCTTCTTCAAGCAGAGGGCATTGATGAGTAAGGTGGTTCTGCTTGCAAAGTTTACAAGGGAACTTAACCTTCTTTTCTTCTTTGTTACCCTCTTCGGCATTGTCTTTTTTGGGCTTTTGTTGGTTCCCCTCTCCTTTCTTGCCCTTCTTTTTGTTGTTGGGCTGTCGAGGGCCCTTTTGATTGTTCTAGACCTGGTTGACAGGCTCAGAAGTAGAAGGAGAGGTTGTGACAGAAGAGATATCTGCAGTCGATTGTTTGACAGCTAAGGCATGGACCTGTTTGGTCAGTTCTTCGAAGGCTGCAGATTCAACTGAACCCACTATGTCGTCAGCATGTGGTCCAGGTTTCGGTCTACTCGGATCAGTGTTTGATCATGGTACATCGGGTATAATCTCATACAGTAACCTAGATTGTGCATACACAAGGTCTAATTGCTGAGTCCATAAGATGGCTTCCTCTTCATTAGATACTCTAGATGTAGCTACTTCCTTAGAAATATAAGGAAGGAGTGATTTCAAGTACCACTCAAGCAGGAAATCTAGAGGAATGTTGGCCTTTATGAGCCTCTTCCGTCTTCGCCACTCCTGAATGTGGTCAGATAAGTGAGTGGCTTTGTTTTGTCTAAAAGTAGACAAAAGTTCTATTCCGACATCATACCGAACAGGAAGCTGAAAATGATTCAAAAAGATGGTTGCTAGATCCCCAAAACTAGAGAAAGTAGCCGCAGGTAACTCAATGTACCATTTGGTTGTAGGACCAGTTAAGGTCCTTTGGAACAATCTCAATCTGATGGAATCCTTGTTTAAATAATTGGAAGAACACCATAAGTGGAATGTAGTTACATGGTCACCATGGTCTTCGCCTGTTTTGCCTTCGAACTTTGGAATGTCTGAAGGTAATTTGGTGGGAACTGATGGCCATGTGGCATTATGACACACAGGATCATTTGTCAGTTTCGAAAGATCTAGCAAATTTAAGGTTGCCAGAAATGGTAGATGAGGGCGGTAAGATGGTACTTGATACGTGGAACCACCCATCGTTTGACCCATGAATTGTTGGTAGGGGTTGCCCCCAGCCATCTGGTGATAAGGGTTCCCTCCGGCCATATGCTGATAGGAGTTTCCACCTACTAACTGTTGATAGGGGTTGCTTCCAGTCACTTGTTCGTAGGGGTTACCCCCAATTATCTGTTGGTAGGGGTTGCCCCCTGGCAACTGTTGTTGTTGTGTGAAAGAGTTATTAAATTTCCCCACCCATATGAGAGTGGATTAGTGCTTTGCGGGTTCGTCCACTGTGGCTGGGTATTAGCCCCGCCATATTGCTGGTTAAAGATATTACCCCCTCCCCCTGAAAATAAGGAAAAAGGGATATTACTTGCAGGCATACTACACTGGTTCATGTTAGGGCCTACAAAGGTATTGAAACCAGTAGAAGCAGATGTGGACGGTGCAGTCATGGTGCCCATGACTGGTACGTTTGCAGAAGCACTTGGTCCTACCACAGGTGTGGAAACCCAAGTACTAGGAATCTGATATAATAGTTGAGAAGCAGAAGGTGTTGCACAGTTGGTCGTATTGCTAGGTCCAACAGTAGGTGTAGGAATAGATGCCATCGTTGTAGAACTAGGCATACCTAATGTACTAATGTTGAAACTAAAAGATGGGGTAGACACAGAGGTTTGTGCCTGACTTGGTGTAGTAGTAAAAGAAGGGTTAACTGTGTTGGTGTTCATACCTAAAGTGGGAGTTTGGGGAACCCCCTGTTCACCTCCTGAGTAAGACATCAGATGTCCGGGAAAGGAAAGATCTGCACTGAAAAGGGGCTGCTGGAGACCAATAGGTGACAGAAGCGGAATTCTAGTATTAGTTAAAGGAGGATTGAAAGGAGTGCTATACTCCGCGGAAGTAAGATCTTCCACCTCAACTGTACTAAAGTGTTGCTGATCTGTGGTACCTGGTAGTGGTTCCTCAGGAACCTCAATTTCAAGGTTTTCTGTTACAAGAATTTCTTCAAGCAATTCTATTTCAGAAGTAATTTTTGAAGAAATACCGGGGTTTACCCGCTGTCGTCTGGCCGGTTGTAAAGGTTCTGTTCTAACTGGTGGAAGGTTTCGAAGCCTTCTTGATCTACGAAGTTGTTGATTCTCCGTGATTATAAATATAAAATAACAGACTAGAACCTAGTGGCCACTACAACTAGGGGGCAAACAGCACACCAAGTAAAAAAGTCCTAAGTATACAAACCAGGCAAACAAAGATGCCTTCTGGAGAAGAGTCTGGGATGATGAGGGCCCATAATAGATCAACGAAGGAAGAAAGACAGTTACCCGGGGTCCACAATACAATGACTAAGGGTGCAAGCGCTGGAATCACCCAACCGCCCTCCCAAAGACCTGCAAGGGATTTGCTCCCACATCTGTTTTAGGTACAACAGATATACCCTCTGCTGTCACCTGTGTATGAACCTAGAGTCTGATACTAAGGATACCACAACACCGAAAACTCCTGGGGGAACAGTCACTGGTCGAATCAGAAAGCGTGGGCAGGGTAGCTAAGCCTGAAACTCGAAAGAGTCCCCAATACGCAATCCAATCCTGTCGTATGCATGAACAGAAAGTAGGAGGGGTATTCCCACAAACTGATCTCCCAATGACCTACTGCATAAATCCCAGGCAAGTTTTGAGTGAGGTGGGTTTACCTGTTATAGTCTTACTACAATTTTTGTGCAATGTGTGATCTTGGGTCGTTTAAGGTGTTTTAAACCCAAGATCCTAACCAAAACTAGTTGGTGTACTGTACCCTAAAAAGAAAAATGTTTCTATTTCATTTTACTAGCAAATTTTAGGGCTGTTATTACTCAAAAAGGGTAGTGGGTGTGTGAGCGTGGTTATAACAAGAAAACAAAAATGCAAATAAAATCCAAACTTTCTACAACAAAGCTCTTTTCATTTTTCTGTTTACTACTTTCCAAAACTGACAATCTAAGCAAACCTACTTAAAAAAAATTTGTTCTCTTTTTTGAAATTGTACAAAATATCCTAAGTTATCTTGTAACAACTAAGACAAGTTTTATTTAAACTTAAAATACCAATTTTTTTTTTTGCTTTTTCAATAAACGAAAAAGAACTATGTAAAAATGGTAAGCCAAACAAAACTTATATGCAATGTGTGTAAGTATGGCTAAAATTTCTTAGGCTTATAGCTATCGAAACCCTAGCTCGAAAAAGACTTGATCTACAGGTTTTTTACAAAGAAAAAGCCTATAAACTTGAGAACAAAGTGGAAGAAAACAAAGGAGAAAGACACAAAAGGACTGACCTAAGGTATCTAGCTCTATTAAGACCACTATGCCAAGCAAAAGTCGACAAGTAAGCTGCCCTACTAACACAAAGAAACTGGGAAATGACTCAGCCTACAGCTGTTCAAACGCACTTGCAACCAACAAAAGACAATAAGTCTAGGGAGAATGGAAGTGGACCAAAACGGAAGACACCCTATAAGCTTTAAAACAAACCAAACCCTAAAACCAAGGGTAGGATGAGTAAAAAGCAGACAAACGTCGCCACAAACAGCAGATATAGGAGTATGCAGGTTTGTAAACTCGCAACATGCAGTCAGGGTCTAAAAAGTGAAAATGGTCTAAAAAGTGAAAATGCTCGTCACCAAACACCACCTAGTCTTCCAAAAAGTCACAAACAGTCCAAAAAATCCCAAAGGTCAACAAGAAATTCAAAAGATGGAAAAAACTTCAAGAATAGGTTCTACGACTTAAGTAACAGTTAAAACCTCATACAACAGTCCAAAGGATCCCACAGCAAAGTCAACAAATAATAAAAAAGGGCTAAAAAACAAGCAAACCAAAAATAGACTGCTTCAGAAAGTGTACCCTACTGTGTAGTAGGGAAACTCGCACCCATACAGAAACGGGCGCTACTGTATATATAGGACAGTAGCGTATGGGTGCTACTGTATATATAGCAGAGTAGCTCTCATATCTCAAAGGCTTAAAAACTGACTTTGGAAGATACCAAAAACTGATGAAAGCAGACAAGAAACAGGCAAGGGATACCTAAAAAGTTTCTTGACACATCAAAGAAGTCAAAATAGTCTAAGAAGACAAAGAAGAACAAGGTTTCCTAGAGCCAAAACTCAACTTTCCCCAGCGGAGTCGCCAGTTTGTTGGCGGGCAAATCTACCCTATAGCAAGGAAACTAGTGCTATCAACTTGGTTGGGGTGACAGGTAAGTGTATTGATGCTATCACAGAAACATTTACAAAAAGAAATAAGTTGTGGATCTTGGGAACACACCATTCAATCGAAGTTTGATCCTAGCCTTGACTTGATCTTGTGCTCAACTTCCAAATCCACTTCCTTTCCAGTAAACCTGCAATAACAATACCTTTCTCAAAACATTTTGGGCAATATATAAGGTTTGAAAGAAACAAAAACAATGTTTAACATTCAAAATTGACCAAAATAGATCCACATTAAGATGCCATTTCATAACACATTTTAATTGGAACAAGAAAGACACTTCAACCTTTATTAGTCAAAAGTAGAATGATGTACAAGTATACCTTATCATGAAACAGGCTCCTGCAACTAGATTATGGGCTCTGGCTCTTCTCTGGCTTGGATGTCTTCAGCATCAACTCCTCCACTGCAAGCTTCTTCAAAGTTTTTTCATTAATCAATCTTACTATCTCCAATTTCTCAAGATAACCCTTCTCCCTTAATCTTCTTTGTATTTATATGATTAAAAAAGTAGTTCAGGTCGATGTATAGTTATGGAGGAAGTTGGGGGAGTTAGGAAACTACCATCAACTAATCCTCCTCGAGAAATTAATTTATTTTTAAATCATCTTTTAAGATGTATGTGACTCTTGTTCAGTGGAGTAGCGTATAGGGCGCTACTATGGTGCTTATCAACTAGCGCTCACTCGATTTTAAATTGTGAGCGCTACTATGCTGAGAAGGAGTAGCATATACTTGGGTATGGGCGCTACTATTATACACTGGAGTAGCGTATGGGCGCTAGTCTCTTTGAGTAAAGTAGTGCTCATATCTCAGAATGATATTTTTTGGGGTTTTCCATTAATTTCAGGAAATGGAGTGAGTCAAAGTATCATCCAAGGTCAACATGCTCCTCCATCCAAGTTGTCCTTTTGTGTGATCAGCAGCTCAGGGTGATCACGGACGGAGAGGTGCAAGTTTAACCTATAACAGTTGATTATTTCACAGAAAGGCAAAATTGCATGCATACATTAAGTGGTTATAGATTTACACTACATATGGTACATTACAGAACAAAGAAGCTTCACATTGACAAATACAAGTAGAAAATATTTACATGAAGAATCAAACACTGCTAAAAGATGAATTTGTGTAAAATGGATCTTTTCATTATATTCAAAATTGCGCATGATTACAAAAAAAATCGCATGAGTTAAAGACTCCATGCGGAGGCCAAGAATGGCATATATAAGAAGGATAATAGAAAAGGAAAAATTGAGAAAATTCCAAAGCATTCTACAATCGCAGTTCGAGGTCGAGTTCAGATTCTAGCCGGTTCGCAAGATGTAACTCCAAATCCACCAGAACCAGAGCTGTGCATTCAGAATCAAGGTGCAAAGGAAGAAGTTGCAGAGTGGCATATGACAACGGTTCAACATGCTGAGGCTGAAAATCAGACAATTCATCTAGAATCTGTTGCTGTTGACACTCCATATTATCAACCCGATGAGTCAGAAGGATCATCTTCTCAGATTGTGTATGGTTCACCTGATATTGAGAGTATTGATGAAGAATTTGGTTATCCTACACTTGTTGCTTCTAGGAACCCATGTCAGCCCCCAAGCATGAAAACTCATCCTGCTGAGTCTGAACGGAGAGATGCACATTTTCAAGGGAATTTTTTATTCTATGATAAAAGGAGGCCATTGGAAGGAAAAGGAAGAACCAGAGGAGGGATTAAACATAGAATGCAACACAAAAAATTCAAGGATGCAAGAAGCTATGAACCGGGAATTGTTTGCATAAATCTTATAGAATTCATTTGGAGGGTGTTTGCGTGCATGTAATTAGTTGACGAGATAGGAATTCAATGTTGCACAAATTCGAAGATGGTGGTGGAGTCACCAAAATTAAATGCTCGACTTAATGAGTTTTTGGAAACAGTACAAAAAGGTGGAAATTCGATTCATTGCACCATATTATGAAGAATGTTGCCTCAAAAGGTTCGAGTACGGAAGCGACATGTCATTGTTTCCACACAAACTAAGTGTCATGTCCATGTTTATGCCAAGTTCGATGATAAATGAAAAATTTTCCATGTCTTTGGTTGTATTGGAAAACAATGCGACAACATTAAATGCGACACGACCTTGTGACAACACAGTAAATGCGATAGGTGAAGCAGTCAAGCGCATGCAATGTAATGCAAAATCAGTAAAGGACTGACTTAGACACTACGTAGTTGGGTAAGTAAGGATGACAACATGATCACTGCACAAGGAATCATGAGGTATTGTGATAGTAACATGAGGAAGGAACAATGTAATGCAATCAAAGGTAATTATGAAAATATATTAGTACAAAAGCTATGCAAAGAAACAAAGCATGATGATAGGGGGAGTTGTCCTTGGATACAATTGTGATGGGTGCCAGCACAAAACAAATAATAAGAACTCATATAACGCAAAAATAATGGCACCTCTTTGCCATTTATGTCAAAGGGGGAGAGATACATGAAGCTGAGGCATGAAATGCACATCAAAATATGACATGAAGAGGACGTGACATGAAAAGATGTATGAATTCAACGGGATAGAATGGAAGGAGAGATGCATGAATCTATTATGTACATGCTAATAGAAGCAATGCATGAAGACAACAGGACATCATGAATGAGGGATAATTGCAGACAACAATAGCATGAAGACCTAGCAGATGTGAAAGAGCATGAATCCTTAGCAGACGTGAAAGAGCATGCAGATGAATGAACATATGGTCTGCGTAGATGTAACAGAAAGCAAAATGGTTCGTGTAGAGAATTGGTAGCATAAGTACTAACAATAGAAAATGTAGTAGCCAAAATCCCAAAGAAATCAGGGGGAGCATACACACAAGGGCAACACTGCAACAAAGTACATATGAAGCATATAGTTCAAAGAAGATCAGGTACAACTTCATAAGGTGTTCAAATCAATGCCAAAGGGAGAGATTTTTGAGCATCAGTTGTCATTGATGTCAACTAAAGATGATTTCAAGTGTTTGATTGTCAACTAATGTCAAAGAGGATGTCAACTGATTCAGTCTGAGTCATTGATATCAACTGAAGACAAAGTGGATATAGTATTCTGGTAGAAGTATGAATAAGTATATAGAAGCCACTTTGAAGTAGTATATGCGCAAGATGAAGAAGAACATTAATACCATAAGTATATGCACAAATACTGAAGGTGACATACATGTATGCAACTTTGAATTATATCTAGAAGTGCATTTTGTCTGAAGATGTGTGTCAAGGTTACATCATGCATGACAAGTTTGAATAAATACATAAGAAGATACATCATGCAAATCTAGTTCAAGAAAGAACACAAGTAATGTATCACTATAGCATGTGGTCCTTGCGCATATATCAATCTACCAAGTCATACTCTCTCATGACAACAATCAAAGGAGTCAGTTGGAGAATGGTACATGTGCACAAACAGCCAGGGATATTGGTTGAGCAAATTGTATGAGTGCACAATTTTGTTGAAGGAAGACTCTAGAATGCGCAAACAATCCTTAGTGTTTCTTGGTTAATGGTTGGAAGTGTGCAAGCAGTTAATGGTCAGAGAATAATGGAAGCGCACAAACATAGACAATCAGAAGATGATTTTAGTAAGTATAAAATGCACAAGTTCCTAGAAGGGTACAACGTTTGAAGACCATCTATGAGCAACTTCCATAACCGATGGTACAACAGGTGTGCAAGTTCCACAAAGGATGACAAGGAAAAGGTCAAAGTTCCACTAAGAAGAAGTTGGAGTATGTACAAATCCCGTAAAGTATTAATATCGCAAGGGTACATTACCCACAAGGGATGGTACAACACAAGCCATAGACACATCAAGATGAAGTATAAGAGTGCGCACATACCGTAAGGAAATGGTACATTAAGAGAAAAAGGTACACCACCAAGGTGTAAAGTCCCACTATGTAGTGGACCTTGAGGGCGCTTGGTACATCAAAGACAACACATCAATAATGCATACGATGAAATATGGCATATGCACAATCCATGAAGTATGGAAGAAGGGATGCCAGATCCAAATTGTGAACATACAATCCGTGCAGGAAATGTATAAATAGAAATGCAAGTTGGAGATTTGAAGTAAGCTTGATGGAAAGAGCATAACAGCTTTGAGTGAAAGTTTCAATTTGATTTTCGGGGCATCAAGGGGCTCATGGAAAGAACATAATGATCTAGCAAAGAGACAAATTCATACATGCAGCAGAAATAATTTTTTATGGTGCGCAGAATGATGGGATAGATATGTGACTGATGTGTGAGTACTGAAAAGAATAAATACTGAAGTATGCACAAGTGCTTGATGCTTCGAATGACAATATTACAATCAGCACGTCGATACTCACAGATGTTGTAGATACAGAAGTTCCGAGACAGGATCGAAGGTTATCAAATATTGCATAGATGTCTAGTTAATGCATACAAACGGAAGTTAAAGAGTTTGAAGTTGAGGACTCCATTGATGCACAATGACATAACAGTAGCAGGATCCGATATGCACATCATGATGCAGATTATCTGAGACAGGTGCATTAAACAGAACGGATGAATCATTTTATATATGGGACGTTGTAGATTATCTGAGAGACTATAGCACTTAAATAGAATAGACACATTAGAAAGTGCGTAGTTACATCTGTTACTAGTGCTTCATTTCAGAACAACAAACTATCGATTGAAATCACAGTATCAGTTGGTCATTGCAATCATGTAGAGAAGAAGTTTGAGATAACCTTAGATGTAGATTGCAGAATCAGCGAAGCACACAGTACATGAAGTAAGTCATAAACAGAAGTATGATTTGAGAGGAATGAGAAGTCAAGTGATGTATGCAGCACAGTGATAGAGTATAGTTTTTATACAGAGGTAGCACACAACATAATTGTCATTATAAGATCTGAAGAAGTGTGCAGAGTTTAATTTTAGTAATTCAACAACATACATTGGACATCAGGACGATCAGACAGGGCAAGGAGACAGGGAGTTGGATCTTCCTTCAGGTTGGTGCCTATTAAAAAAAAAAGACAGGGGGTTGGTTCCTCCTTCCATTCGGTGCTAGAGAAACATAGGGAGCGGGAGCTTCCTTCAGGTTGGTGTCTGTAAAACCAAGGGGTTGGTGCCTCCTTTCAGTTGGTGTTGGTAACTGCAGGAAGTTGGTGCTTCCTTGAATGTATTATTTCTCACTATAAAGAAGCATTATGTGGTATTACCTCATTTGGTTTTCCACTTAAAAATCTCATGTGTTATGTGTTGTTTATGTGGGGCATATATGTGTGGATGTTTATTTACTGATGCATAACATAACATAAAGATCAAGTAAAGGATCATCTGTTAAAGAAGGTAAAAATTGATAATAACTACACTAATATTGATTCACCCCTCCTCTTAGTATTAAATCGATTCCAACAACAAGTAGAGTATGATGGTGTATGCAAAGGATGCGCACAAGGAAAGAATGTGAAGAACCCGTTTCCAAATAGTGACAACAAATACCAAGGAATCTTAGAAATCACACATTCAGATGTATGTATACCCGTTTCAACCACTTCATTGAGTGGGTATGAATACTATGTTTCATTTATTGATGATTACTCTCGTAAAACTTGGATTTATTTCTTGAAAGATAAAAGTGAAGTGTTTAGTAAATTCAAAGAATTCAAAGCTCTCATAGAGAATCTATCTAGAAACAAGATTAAGACCTTGAGGTCAGATAATGGAGGAGAATTTATATCAGAAAGTTTCAAAACATTTTGTAGAGAAGCTGGGATTAAGAGGGAGCTCACTATTTCCTTCAATCCACAACAAAATGGTGTAGCAAGAAGAAAGAACCGAATAATAATGGAAGTAGTAAAGTCCATGCTACATTATCGAGACTTACCGATGCACCTATGGGTAGGCGCAGCCAAGAATGTTGTGTATTTGCATAATAGATTCTCTCACAATGCACTTGGGAAAAAGACACCAGAAGAAATTATTGGTTGTGGAGCCTAATATTCCTTATTTAGAGTTCATGTTTCAGCCGTGTTTGGATCCCAGCCCATGACAGAGGGGTTTGGGGGGTCTTTCCCCCCCAAACTAGTTGCCATGGGGGGTCCAGGAGACAGAGACTAGTTTGGGATCCCCCCCCTGGCGGGGGTTCGGGGGCAGTGCCCCCTTAGCAAAATTTTTGGAATAAATGCTTTGGAAAATGTTATAATTTCATAGTCATGACTTGGTTAATAATTGGTGATTTATGGGCCCATGGTATTGGGTGTTCAATAGTATTTTCCCATGGTAATCGCTCTTTAAAAGAAGGCATTGTAATATAGATGTGTATTGTAGCATTGTAAAAATATATGATTGTGTGAGAGAGATTGTGAGAGAGTGAAGAGGAAGTTGCAGCGGATGTGCTGCAGGTTGTATCCCTTCATTTGTTGGATGGTATAATAATAAGGACTGACAATTTCTGTGTGGACGTAGCCCATTTTGCGTGAACCACGTTATAATGGTGTCTCTTGTATTGTGTTTATGTGATTTATATTTGCATATGGTTTATTGTTATTGCTCTACAATCCTATTTTTCTAACAATTTGTATCAGAGCCAAACATCTATTTGGTAGATAAACTTATAGGAAAGAAGGGTTCCTGGTTCGAGTGGGAGAAATGGTGGAAGAAAGAAATTTTAAGGTCGAGAAATTTAACGGACAAAACTACTAGTTATGGAAGATGAAAATGGAGGACTATCTATACTAGAAGGATCTAATCCTACCGTTGGGAGGAAAATAAAAATAGCCATCAACTATGAAGGATGAAGAATGGGAGGTTCTTGACAGAAAGGAACTGGGAACAATACGACTGTGCCTAGCTTCATCGGTGCATTTCAATATTTCAAAATTAAATACAACAGAGGGTCTCATGAGCGCATTGGGTAAGTTGTATGAAAAACCTTCAGCCTCCAACAAGGTATTTCTAATGAAGCGTTTATTTAATATGAAGATGTCAGAAGGTGAATTTTTTGCTGGTCATTTAAATGAATTTAATACGATTACAAATAATCTAAGTTCTGTAAAAGTGAACTTTGATGATGAGGTTAGGGATCTTCTAATATTGTTCTCATTGCCAAAAGGATGGAATGGCTTGGTCATGGTTGTAAATAACTATATATTTGGTTTAAACACTTTGAAATTTGATGATGTTGTTGGTGTTATTCTTATCGAGGAAATGCAAAGGAAAAGCACAGATGAGACATCAAGTAATGCATTGACGATGGAGAGCAGGGGAAGACAAACAGAGAGAGGAAAGAACCCAGTTAATCGCAGCAAGTCCAGGAAAGGTAGATCCAAGTCCAGATTGGGAAAGATAGAGTGTTGGAACTGTGGAAAGAAAGGACATCTGAAAAAATATTGTAGATCTCTAAAGAAGAAAGGAGATGGACAACAAGAGACTACTCATGAAGCAAATGTAATAGGTGATGTGTTACAAGATGCATTGAATCTTACATTATATAATACTAGTGATTACTGGATAGTAGATTCAAGGGATTCATGTCATGCTACACCCCATAGGAAATTCTTTCATGATTATATTCTAGGCGATTTTGGACATGTTTTATTGGGTGATGATGAACCATGTAAAATTGTTGGAATGGATAAGGTACAGATAAAGTTAAAGAATGGTGAATGGCTACTGAAAGATGTAAGTCATATTCCTTCTATGAAAAGAAATCTAATCTCAATAGGGTAGTTGGGAGATGGTAGTTGTTTATCTACATTTGGAGAAACATGGTGGAATATCACTAAAGGATCAACGGTGATAGAAAAAGGAGATAGGATAGGTACGTTGTATTTATGTCCTCATAATGATGACTGTTCTATCTCTTTATATTCCACAAGAACATATACAACATTGTGGCATCATAGGTTTGGCCACATGAGTGAGAAAGGGATGTAGATTCTCCACTCAAGGAAGTTGTTTCCAGATATGAAGCAGGTAAGTTTGGAATTCTGTGAGAACTGTGTTTATGGAAAATAAAAGAGAATCATATTTCTCAGGATTGGGAAACAGAAGAAGAGTGAAAAGTTAGAGCTTGTACATACAAATGTATGGGGACTGGCTCAGGTACAATCTCTTGGTGGCTCTCATTATTGTAAAATCTAACTCACAGCAGAACCTAGCTACTATGGATTCCTCACTAGTGAAAAGATTACAACACATTTACAGGAATTAGCATAAATTTGTAAAATGAAGAACAATAACACATGAAATGGGTGAATAATGTAAATACTATTCAAAATCCAACCTCAAAATAGGTTAAGAACCTCCTTTTATACAAATCTGGAACAATTCGAATCCATCTAGAGTGTTCACACTGATCTAGCTTAGAAATAGCTCAAACCCCCCTAGGTTGACCAAAATATCCCAAACCATCCCAAACTGGTTCGAAATTGCTATGTGAATGTTGGGAATGATTGGAAAGGCCCATGTGACCTCACATATGTGGAGAATCTGGTTGGTTAGAGGTTAGGCAGCTAGAATTGGCTAAAAAAAGGAAAAGGAGGCAAGTTTGTCCACATTCTGAGCATGTGTGCCCTTGGTCAAAGAGAATCCCACAAAACAAGGAATGGGGGCATCCTAGGCATGCAGGAAGCAATAAATGACTGAGAGGGCACACCCAACAGCTAGTTTGACTTGGCACAATGCTTAGTTTTGTCCACATTACCAACTGGTTCAAGCTAAATGACCATTTACTCACTAACCAACTTGGGGATGCAATTATTAAGCTGTTTGGTACTAATTAACCATCAATTAATAAATAATTAATGTACATAGTTTTAATAATGTTCTAACACCCCCCCTTAAGCTAGACTTAGTGAAATATTAAAAATAAGGCCTTGTCAACTAGGCTCAAGTCACCTTTTACATCATAAAAATTCATTTGTCCATGTAACCAAGGTAAGGAGGAAAACCACATGGGAAATAAAACCTCCCCTCTAAAATGGACATGCGGCATATATCAGAATACACCAATCACCAGCATGCATCACTCACCCCAAGCAAAGATCTAAGGTGAGTGAAGGTCTTCTCGGTAAAACACTTGGTGAAGATATCAACAGTTTGCTCACTGGAAGGGCAATGCTACAATGCTATGGTCCGATCATGCACCAAACCCCGAATGTAATGCATGTGTATCTCTATGTGCTTGGTCCTTTACCTCTGAATTGGATCAGTAGAAATCTTGATTGTACTTTGATTATCACACCAAAGAATAGTGGGTGAATAAAAAAAATCCTGAATTCTGCAAGAATACCTTGCAACCAAACACATTGTGTGACTACATTTACTGCTCCTCTGTACTCGGCCTCAGCTGAAGATAAGGAAATAGTATGTTTTTTCTTGCTTGACCAGCAAATAGGTCCATGTGCAAGCATAAAAACATAACCGGAAGTTGATTTTCGATCAATACAATCACCAGCCCAATCAGAATCAGTAAATCCTACTAGTTCAAGAGATGAACCAGTAGCATAATGGATACCAAAGGACTTAGTACCCTGAACATAATGAAGGATCCTCTTGGATGCCTTCCAATGGACCTCATGAGGTTCTTGCATGTGCCTAGCAACAGCCCCAATAGCATATGACAAATCTGGTCTAGAATGAGTAAGATATAGCAAGCTTCCAACAAGCTACCTATACAACGAGCTGTCAACTAGTGGAGAAGAACTCCACTCATTTAGCTTAACTCCTGAAAGAAATGGAAATTTTGCAGACTTACATTCAGCCATCTTAAATTTCTGCAGCAAATCTGAAGCATACCTTGACTGACATATAGAAATCCCATTCACAGTTTGGTCTATCTCCAAACCTAGAAATGGTTTTAGCAATCCTAGATCGGTCATGGAGAATGCACTGTGCAATGCTCTCTTAACTGAGTCAAGTTCTTTGGTGCAGCTACCAGTGATCAAAAGATCATCAACATATAGTACAATAATCAATATCAGATCACTAACATGCTTCATATAAACATTTGGATCAGACTTACACCTTTCAAACCCCAAAGAGAGCAAAAAATTGTCCATTTTTGCATACCATGCTCTAGGAGCTTGCTTGAGCCCAAAGAGTGACTTGTTCAACCTACAAACAAGTGTATGATCATAAATAAACCTTCAGGCTGCTGCATATATATCTCCTAATTCAGATCCCCATGAAGAAAGGAACTTTTTACATCCATGTGATGAACCTCCCATCGCTTGGAAGCCCCAATGGAAAAAACTAGTCTTGCGGAGTCCATCTTTTCCACCGGTGCAAATGTCTCTGTATAGTCCACTGCTTGGACCTGAGAGTAACCCTTAGCCACCAAATTGGCCTTATACTTTAGATCAGAGCCATCAGATCCAACTTTGGTTCTATAAACCCATTTGCATTGCACTAGTTTCCTCTTTGGAGGAAGAGGGACCAAATCCCAAGTTTTGTTCTCATGGAGTGAGTTCATCTCTTCCTACATGGCTGATTGCCACCTTGAGTTTGTACATGCTTCTGAATATGAATTTGGATCATATCCAACCATCAAATAACATGCCTCACTCAGATCAGAATTATCGCATGAAAATGAATTGTGAAATTGAGATCTAGTTTTCCTAGCATCTTGGGGATCACCCACAAGCTCTCCAGCACTTTGAATTGTCTTCTCTGCCCACTTGGGCATTTAGGGAGGGACATGATCAGAGTCCATATCAACATCATCTTCAAAAATATCAGAATCAAAAATATCAAAATAAGAACCACTACTTACTCCATCATCAAGAAGAGGATATGAGCAATCCCCATCACCTTGTTCACTAGCTTGTAAAAACTCTTCTTCTTTGAATTTGACACTTCTTTCGATGAAAGTTTTGAGAGTGGATAGATCAAAGAGCTTGTATCCCTTGGAATCATTTACATACCCAACCATGATTGACTCCTTGCTTTGGGGCTGCAAGGCCTTTCTCTTCTCTGATGGAATTCTGGCCCAAGCCCTTGAGCCAAAAATTCTGAAATGTGAAACATTGGTTTTGTGGCCCATCCATGCTTCAAATGGAGTAATTCCTTGCAATTCTTTTTGTGGTTCTTTGTTATGAACATATTCTGCACAATTCATAGCTTCATCCCACAATTTAGGAGACAAATCCTTTGCTTGCATCATGCAAGTTGCCATCTCTTTCAGTGCTCTATTTTTGCGCTCTGCAACACCATTTTGCTGTGGTGTGTAGGGCACTGAATGTTGCATCTGAATTCCATGATCTTCACAGAGCTGCTGCAGATTTTTATTGACATACTCCTTTCCATTATTAGTCCTCAAAACCTTCATGGCCTTCCCACTGAAGTTCTCAACCATACTCTTGAAAATTTTGAAACATTCAAAGACTTCAGATTTTTGCTTAAGGAAAAATAACCAGCAGTACCTTGAGTAGTCATCAATGAAGGTGAGCACATATTTTCTGCAGCCATAGGAGGGAGTGGGGAGTGGATCTATCAGATCAGAATGCACTATCCCAAGTGGCCGATGAGCCCTCCTTTCCTTCCCTTTGTCATACTTCTTTTCAGGATGCTTCCCAACCATGCAACCCTTGCATGTTCCATTGGAAAAACGGATTTGTGGCAGCCCTTCTACCATCTCTTCTTTGCTCAAAGCTTGAAGATATCTGTAGTTTAGGTGACCATACCTTTGACGCCATAGCTTGCTGGTCTCATTCCCATGTGACAGAAGTACACTTGGTGAATATAACTTGAGAAAGTGGGAGAACTTGTACATCTTCATATCATGGTCTGCAACACCCATTGCAACAATTTTTTCGGTAGAAATTTCTGATATCTCCACATCATTCTGAGTGAAGACAACTTTCTTTGTTGCTCCAGTATGTGTCATTTGATATACAAAGGGCAAGTTTGCTGCAATTTTTGGTACATACAGCACATTTGAGAAGAACCCATTCTCCATAGAGATTTTCCCAATGCCATGAGCAGGGATTTCTGAGTCATCTCCCATGCGAATGGAGGTAACACTGTAAGGTGCAAGTTCAGAAAATGAATCTCTTGAAGAAGCCATGTGCCTTGAGGCACCTGACTCAATTATGAACAAGGGTGACTAATATGTACAAGCCACCAAAGCATGGCATCTCTCCTTGTCTTCAGAAACGCTCTCCTTCTTCTTGGAACTTTCAGGAAGAGGAATATTGTTTTTCTGTAGGAGATGGGTCATCATGTCTATGGTTTTCTTCATGCATGAACTCTTTGGATGAAAACCCCTTTGACAGTAGTTGAATTTTGTCTTCTCAACCTTCTTTCCCTTGTTTTTGATAGGATTCGAAACCCCTTCAGTGGATTTGGGCCTCTCATCCTTCGTCTTCTTCTCTTGAGGTTTCGGCCCCTTGGGTTTTTGCTTGCCTCTTCCATTTTTCCAATATCCAGCTGCAAGAACTTGGTCTTTTTGCTTGATGGTGCCCATCAAGACCAGCTTGTCTTGCTCTTGAGTTGGCATATCCATGAAGTCAGCCAAAGGTGGCATCTTCCAACCTCTAACTGTGAGCCTTGTGGAGTTGAAGGAAGACACAAAAACTGAGTATTCGGAACCTAGTTTGGAGAGAATGGACAACACCAACTGTTCTTCTTTCTTCTCTATGCCACATTGTCAAATCTGCAAGACTAAGATCTTGAACTTGGTGAAGAATTCCTGGATGGAATCTAAATTCCCTGGGCTCAGTGAAACAAGCTCATTTTCGAGCTGGTGGCCTCTCATCTCATCAGTCTTTCCAAACAAGGTCTCAAGCTTGAGCCAAACTTCATTTGGAGTAGCTAGACTTTCTACATGAAACATGAGGTCTCTTGAAATGCTAAGACAAAGGAGGCCAAATGCCTCATCCATTCTGTTAAAAAACTTGGATTTATCCACAGCTGAGTTTGGCTCCACCTCAGTTCCCATCGTAATTCTGTAGAGACCCTTAGATCTCAGCAAAATCACCATTTCTGCCTTCCAATCGAAATAGTTGAAGGGAGTAAGCACATTTGGGTGAGATGGATCCATTCTTCTCTGCTGCTCACACACTTGCTAACAATGTTAATCTTCAATACCTGCAAACAACTTTCAAATCACTCAAGAGGGATCTATACTAACAGATTCAAACCCTGTTTGATAGTGGGTGCATTCAAGAGAGCATCACACCTGAGAAGAGCCACTAGATTTCTCCAATGGACTCAATGCAATGGCATCAGGAATTATGTGGTTTCTCCACTGCTTCTGGAAAGCCACTAAAATAGTCTTGTTGGTTCGAATGGTAGCTCCAAGAGCTCTGATACCATGTAAAATATAACTCACAGCAGAACCTAGATACTATGGATTCCTCACAAGTGAAAATATTGCAACACATTTACAGGAATTAGCATAAATCTGTAAAATGAAGAACAATAACACATGAAATGGGTGAATAATGTAAATATTATTAACAGTCCAACCTCAAAATAGGTTAAGAACCTCCTTTTATACAAATCTGGAACAATTCGAATCCATCTGGAGTGTTCACACTGATATAGCTTAGAAATAGCTCAAACCCCCCTAGGTTGACCAAAATATCCCAAACCATCCCAAACTGGTTCAAAACTGCTATGTGAACGTTGGGAATGACTGGAAAGGCCCATGTGACCTCACACATGTGGAGAATCTAGTTGGTTAGAGGTTAGGCAGCTAGAATTGGCTAAAAAGGGGAAAAGGAGGCAAGTTTGTCCACATTCTAAGCATGTACGCCCTTGGTCAAAGAGAATCCCACAAAACAAGGAATGAGGGCGCACTAGGCATGCAGGAAGCAATAAATGACTGGGAGGGTGCACCCAACAGCTAGTTTAACTTGGCACAATGCTTAGTTTTGTCCACATTGCCAACTGGTTCAAGCTAAATGACCATTTACTCACTAACAAACTTGGGGATGCAATTATTAAGTTGTTTGGTACTAATTAACCATCAATTAATAAATGATTAATGTACATAGGTTTAATAATGTTCTAGCAGTTATTATGTTAATTTTATTGATGATGCAACTAGAAAGACTTGGTTTATTGCATTAGATAGAAATCAAATGTGTTCGCTACTTTTAAGAAATGGAAAGCTTTGGTTGAGAATGAGACAGGAAAAAGGTTGAAGTGTCTCAGATCTGATAATGGAGGTGAGTACTCCGGCAATGAGTTTGATAGTTACTATTCATACCCTAGGATTCGTAGAGAGAAGAAAGTTCCAGGAACACCACAAGAAAATGGTGTGTCAGAAAGGATGAACAGAACAATCATGGAGCGTGCAAGGTTTAAGAGATTGCATGTAGGGTTTCCCCTGCAGTTTTGGGTAGATGTTGTAGATACTATTATTTACTTAATAAGCAGAGAGCCTTCAAGTGCTTTGGATGGTGGTATTCCATCGGAGGCATGGATAGGTAAAAAGGTGAACTACTATTTTTCTGAGAAATTTTGGTTGTGAAGCATTTGTCCATATTGATAAAGAAAATAGAACAAAGCTTGACGCTAAATCCAAGAAATGTACCTTTATTGGATACGAGGTTGATGATTTTGGTTATTGCTTATGGGATTATCAAAATAACAAACTCATTAGAATTGGAGATGTGGTATTTAATGAGAAGGTTGTTGATGTATATGTAACTTCGGAATGTATTTCACATATATGTATATTGTATTCCTATAGAGATGGTATTATTCCTCTATAAGGAAGTGTCGTCATTTATATTGTAAGTGTCGTAACTTATACTTGATGGGTTATTAGACCACCTTGTTTGGGGTCGGCCCTGTATAAGTCATGTGGGTCAAAGGGTTATTAGACCACCCTATTGGGGGTCGGCCATGTGGGTCAAAGGGTTATTAGACCACCCTATTGGGGGTCGGCCCACTCAGCATTATGTTATGTGGTTAAGTTCGAGCCGACATGAGTTAGGTAAAAAGGCAAGTCAAGTCAAGTATAAATAGAGTGCGGGAGGCACTCTATTTACTCACTTACTTCTCACACATGCTCTCAAGGAGGAGAGGCGCACTTATGGAGGAGGAGGATTGCTGCTAGGTTATGGCTATCTCTCTTGGTTGGTTGTATCATTGCTCTATCTATCTCTGAGGAAGTTATTGGGGTTTTTCACCTTTATGGTTTTCCCCAAGTAAATCTTTGTGTCTCTTGTGTGCTTGCATTATTGTCTCCATGATTGATATGCGGTAGATATGCTGTACATGTTGTTCTCTCAGTTAATATCCTAGATCATATTGAAGTAAATTCTGAAAATCTAACATGGTATCAGAGCTAGCCTGAAAGAAGGCATGATATGGCATGTATGACACTTGTTGCACTTACGATGCTAGGGCTTGATATAGCAAAAACCAGTCATCGTAGCACTTTCGCTATAAATCCGTTTTGGCGAAGTTTTCGGATCTGAAATTGTTACAGGACGAAGCTAATATCTCCAGGTATCTTGTGTCCAAAGGAAAACCTCTAATTCGTTGTACTTTGTGATTTATGATCTGTACAATATAGGGTTTCTGCCTCTTCCAGATCTGAGTCAAAATCAGGTGACCTTGGGAAAAAGGTCATATCTTGGGCTAGGAAGCTCCAAATGAAATTTCGTAAAAAGTGACAGGTAGTACACAGTCTGCACTATCTCAGAAAACTTTTTCAGAGGCCGAAGTCGAACCAGTGACACGTGGAACGCCGTACAAGTTCGCTCTCCTATATTATCCCATAAACAGGTCACGTTGGGACATTTGGCATAACTCTCTCTCAGAGAGTCCAATTGAGGTCAGACCTGTCAGGATGGAAAGGTAACAGGACGAGCTATCGCAGAAAACTATTTCAGAGGCTGAAGTTAAAACAGTAACACGTGGCACGCCGTACAAGTTCGATCTCCTGTTTTATCCCAAAACAGGTCACGTTGCGACATTTGGCATATCTCTCTCTCAGAGAATCCAATTGAGGTCAGACCTGTCAGGATGGAAAGATAACAGGTCAGGCTATCTCAAGAAACTTTTTCAGACCCTGTGGATCAAAAATTTCGGAGTTACACCAGAAACAATCAGGTACATATTTCTGTCAAAACATAATTATTTTTTGGTACCTTCATTCATGGCTTCCGGAATTTAGGGCTTTGGAGAAAGTTGGAATTTTTGTAATCGGAGACCACGGCTGGATGCTACTCATCAAAATAGAAATTTAGAGACCAAGATCAGAATTTTTGGTTGGGCAGAAGGCCGGGCTTGATTAGACCCTAGTTCGGGACTTTGATCAGAAAAGTGGAAAATTAGGGCTTCTGTAAAAATGGGAATTTTTGAAATCTGTGACCACGGCTGGAAGCTCCTCAGAAAAATAGAAGCTTAGAGATTTGGATCAAACATTTTGATGGGGCAAAAGAGTGGGCTTCATCAAACCCCAGTTCAGGGTCACGTCCAGTGAATCTAGAAGTTTCAAAGGCAAAATTGAGGAGTGAAACTTTGCAGTTTTCAAATTCTGAATATACCAACTTGATCAGCTCATCAAGGCACATATTTCTATCCTATCAGAAGTTTGAAATTCAAAGTTTGAATTTTTGGGGTTTCTCTGACAAACCCATATCCAGCTCAAGGTCCAGTTCTTGCAAATCAAGTGGATTGGGTTAATCACTTGCATAAGTGAAGAAGTTCCTGTTTCAGAGGGAGATGAGGCTAAGGCCTTACATAAGAAGATTACAAGTGATCTCGACAGGTATGACTCATCGAGGTATGTTTTGAGATTTGTTCATAATTAAGTTTATGGTATGCTTGTCTTCATATTATCACGGTTAGTACAATCTTGATTTTAGACTTGTCATATCACCTTAATAAAATTATGAATGCATGATAGAAGTCATTCATTTATTAGGAGTATGAAACTTATGTTTGTACTAACACATTGTGATGTTGTATGATTTTTATGTTGTCTACTAACATGAAAGGTACACCAAGAAGACAAATCATGTTCTAGTTCAAGAACATATGATCATGAGGACAAAGATTCATCCATTTCCATGGATCTCATAGAAGATCCATTCTCGAGGTATGTATAACTTAGTTTTATAATGGTTAACTTATGAGACATGCAGGTTACTAGCACAAGTCACTAAAGAGAACCAGAAGACATTATGCGGGTATGTTAGACATAAATAGCTAGCATGCTAATCCAGGTATGTTTTTCCTATATCAAGCTAAAATCCTACCTTGTGTTAGGATCTTATACTGTTGTTGATAATAATTATTCATGAAGTCATAGGTTTGAATAATCATGGTTGGATGTATATTATTATAATTGATGATATGACTAACCAGAAGAATCATGAAAGTATAGGCTTGAATAATCACAGGTTTTATGCATTTTATATCTCTTATCTTGATTGATGATTCAACTAACCTGAAGAGTCATAGGCTTGAGTAATTACAAGTTTAGACATGTTATGTTTCTTATGATTTGACTAACCATAAGAATCCTTGAATGCTCATGCTTATTATTTCTGTTTGAAATGATCATGACTATACATGCTTGAGATTATTGTGTTTCAATAGTATACTAATGAATGTATGATTTTATATGAGATCACAAGGATAACACATTCATGATACTAATAAGCATGCATAGGGACCAAGGATGAATATGAGTTCAAGAACAGGTAATTCAGGAAGCAAAGATCAAGAGGGAGCACACTCCAGTTGCTCCTGCCAGAAAGCAAAGGAGCACACTCTAGTTGTTCCTGCAAGAAAGCAAAGGAGCACACTTCAGTAGTTTCTGCAAGGATGCATATATTCAGAGGGAGTTGATCATCTCTCTACATTTCACAACAGAAAGGTGTAGAAGAAGCTACCTCAGATTAGGACTCCAGCAGCTCCTGCAAGGAAGCAAAGACTCAGAGGGAGTCCACCCAACGAACAAACAAAGATAAGTATTTGAATTGTCATTTCTTAAATAATACTGTTCAATAATGTATATACTGATGTTCCTAGAATTAGGTTGTGTATTATGCATATTAGAATAATTGCATTGATGAACAGTATACTACTAATATGCATGGGTAAGTAGCCTATGGCACTGTACAACATTCCATTGCTACTTATCTAGAATGAAACCTCTTTGCTGACATGTTGGGAGTTGTGCACACTCTTAACAATGTTCTGGTAGAGATTGGAAGGCATCTAGAAAGTTACGGGATATGGATAAATGTTGTATTGAAGCATTGGCTAAGATAATTGCATGACTGTATGGCATATTTCTTTATGTGTAAGAATTTGTTCTGAAAACTATAAGATGTTTTCTAATCATGCAATTTAACTTGTTGTGTAGGAAAGATCATATGCCATCTCCTACAAAAGGACTACAACATTTGTTCCAACAAGAAAGATATCTATTGAAGATATTGAAGTTCCCAGGATCTGGGATGAAGAAATGGAATGCCATGATCCGTAGATCATGAAGAAGATGTTTGGGATGCAGTCCCAAGACCTAACATGGAGTCATATGTATGCAGATTGAAGAAAGCCTTGTATGGCTTGAAACAAGCTCCAAGAACTTGGTATGGTGAAGATAGATTGATTGCCGACACGCAGCGGAAGCTTACTACCGAGTTCGAGATGAAGAACTTGGGGATGATGCACTATTTGTTTTTGGCATGGAGGTGTGGCAAAGTGTAGATAGAATCTTCCTTGGACAAGGGAAGTATGCAGTAGAGATCCCAAAGAGGTTCGGGATGATGGATTGCAAGGCCATGGCCACACCTATGGCATCGAATCTGAAGCTTCTATGTGATGCTTCATCTGAGTCAGTTGATGTCTCTATGTATCGTCAGATGATTGGGTCCTTGATGTACCTGACGAACACGAGACCAGACATTTGCTTTGCTGTGAACACATTGAGCCAGTTCCTGACGGATCCGAGAAGTGTTCACCTGGTTACTGTAAAGCATGTTCTGAGGTACCTAAAGGGTACAGTGGATTATGGGCTCAGGTATGAGGCGAATCAAAAGTTTAACCTGGAAGGTTATGTTGATTCAGATTGGGCTGGCAGTGCTGCAGATAGGAAGAGCACATCTGGGTGCTGCTTCAGTATGGGATCAGGTGTGATCTCTTGGTTTAGCAGGAAGCAGTCCTGCGTAGCACTGAGTACAGCTGAGGCAGAGTATGTTGCAGCCTGTTCAGCTAGTTGTGAGGCAGTATGGCTACGGAAGCTACTGTCTGAGTTATTTGATCTCCCGTTGGAGGCTACTGGTATCTTCTGTGATAACCAGAGTTGTGTGAAGCTGTCCGAGAACCCAGTGTTTCATGACAGGTCGAAACACATAGAGATCAAATATCACTATATCAGGGATATGGTGCAGAGAGGAGCTGTGAAGCTCCTGTATGTTGCGACGGACGAGCAGATTGCAGATGTGCTGACGAAGCCACTAGCCAGGGTGAAGTTCGAGTACTTCAGAGAGAGGCTTGGCGTGCTTCAGATCAAGGATACTTCGAGGAAGAAGTGATGGACACATTTGCTGAAGCCATTCCAAGCATGTTGGAAGGAGGATCCTTCACATGGCTGTGGATGCAAGTGCTGGATGATGAGCATCAGGATGATGTTCTGGTTTCTGCTTGGATATGATCAGTTGGATCATTTTATGTATGTATGTATGCATCATGTTGGATGCTTGGACCATGTATCTGTATATGTATCAGGTGGATACATTGTATGATCAGGTGGATCATGTATGGTGATATGTATCATGTATTTGTATTTGTATCAGGTGGATACATTGATGATCAGGAGGATCATGTATGATGATATGTATCAGGTAGATACTTGGTATGCATCAGGTAGATGCATTGATGATCAGGAGGATCATGTATGATGATATGTATCATGTATTTGTATCAGGTGGATACATTGATGATCAGGAGGATCATGTATGATACTTGGTATGCATCAGGTAGATGCATTGATGATCAGGAGGATCATGTATGATGATATGTATCATGTATTTGTATCAGGTGGATACATTGATGATCAGGAGGATCATGTATGATACTTGGTATGCATCAGGTAGATGCATTGATGATCAGGTGGATCATGCAGCAGGATGTTGCAGTGATGATCAGGATGATCATAGATGACGAGCTTCAGGATGTTGCTCCAGATGACATGCAGCAGGACGTTGCAGTGATGATGATCAGGATGATCATGGATACATCAAGATGATGTATGGTGAGTATCAGGTTGATACTCTATGGCCGTGGATCAGGTTGTGCAGATGAGCATGTAATTCGTTGCCCTGGGAGATTTGCAGATGGTCTTTCGAGGTTTTGCCTATGGCATGTAATTCGGTGCCCTGGGACATCTGGCAAATGCTCTTTCGAGGTTTTGCTCTGGGAGGACATGTAATTCGTTGCCCTGGGAGATCTGCAGATAGTCTTTCGAGGTTTTTCCTATGGCATATAATAGCGCCCTGGGATATCTGGCAGATGCTCTTGCGAGGTTTTGTCCTATGGCATGTAATTCGTTTCCCTGGGAGATCCGATAGGTTGGGTTGTGTGCCCGTAATCAGTCCTGGGATGCTCTTGCGAGGTTTTGCCATGACCACATGTAATTCGTTTCCCTGGGAGATTTCAGGTCGGAGTTGTGTACCCGTAACATCCTAAGATGCTCTTGCGAGGTTTTGTGGTGGACCACATGTAATTTGTGCCCTGGGAGATTTCAGGTCGGAGTTGTGTACCCGTAACATCCTGAGATGCTCTTGCGAGGTTTTGTGGTGGGGTCACATGTAATAGCGCCCTGGGAGATCCTACAGGTCGGAGTTGTGTACCCGTAACATCCTGGGATGCTCTTTCGAGGTTTTGTGACGCACGTAATAAGTCCTGAGGATTCCACAGTATGGCCAGTGATGACGAAGACCTGCAGGTGGTGGGCCTACATCCAGTATGAAAAAGGACTGGCTCTGTAGAACTTCCTATGACGAGTAGATTCAGAGATTGATTGAGATAGCAGCAGCAGTGACGATGATGATGACTCGATGACGATTATCCAGTGACGATGATCCAGAGAAGATGACTTGTGCTAGAAGAACTGTGCTGAGAAATACCTTCCTAGTTAAGAGGGAGTGTTGATGTATATGTAACTTCGGAATGTATTTCACATATATGTATATTGTATTCCTATAGAGATGGTATTATTCCTCTATAAGGAAGTGTCGTCATTTATATTGTAAGTGTCGTAACTTATACTTGATGGGTTATTAGACCACCTTGTTTGGGGTCGGCCCTGTATAAGTCATGTGGGTCAAAGGGTTATTAGACCACCCTATTGGGGGTCGGCCATGTGGGTCAAAGGGTTATTAGACCACCCTATTGGGGGTCGGCCCACTCAGCATTATGTTATGTGGTTAAGTTCGAGCCGACATGAGTTAGGTAAAAAGGCAAGTCAAGTCAAGTATAAATAGAGTGCGGGAGGCACTCTATTTACTCACTTACTTCTCACACATGCTCTCAAGGAGGAGAGGCGCACTTATGGAGGAGGAGGATTGCTGCTAGGTTATGGCTATCTCTCTTGGTTGGTTGTATCATTGCTCTATCTATCTCTGAGGAAGTTATTGGGGTTTTTCACCTTTATGGTTTTCCCCAAGTAAATCTTTGTGTCTCTTGTGTGCTTGCATTATTGTCTCCATGATTGATATGCGGTAGATATGCTGTACATGTTGTTCTCTCAGTTAAGATCCTAGATCATATTGAAGTAAATTCTGAAAATCTAACAAAGGTCATGTAAAAATATCAGTTGCAGGGAAAGAAACAAGAAAATGAAAACACGGAGTACACAGTGCTTGATGAAATCAAAGAAAATGAAGTTCCAAAGGTGCCAGAAAATCAAGAACAACAACAGGTACCTCAAACTCCTGAAAGTGTTAGAAGATCTACCAAGTTAAGTAGACCCCCTGAACGATACTCTCCTTCAATGTATTATGTATTGATGACTGATTCTGGTGAACCGAAATGTAATGAAGAAGCAATGCAGGTGGAAACTAGAAAGAAGTGGGATCAAGGCATGAATGAGGAGATAGATTCATTGGTAAGAAACCAGACATGGGATTTGGTTCAGTTTCCTGCAAGTAAAAGAGCATTACAGAATAAATGGGTTTATGGGTTTAAGGAAGAAGATTGAGGAAAGAAATGGTACAAGGCCAGAGTTGTTGTAAAGGGGTTTGCACAGAAGAAAGGTATATATTTTGATGAAATATTTTCTCTTGTTGTTAAAATGACTTCAATTAGAACTATTTTATGTCTAGTGGCAGTAGAATATTTGCATCTTGAACAGTTAGATGTAAAAACAAGCTTTCTCCATGGGGATTTGGAGGAATATATTTATATCCAGCAACCATAGGGGTATGAGGTCAAAGGGAAGGAGAATTGGTATGCGGGTTGAAGAAGAGCTTGTATGGCCTGAAGCAAGATCCAAGGCAATGGTAGTTGAAACTTGACAAGTTTATGATAGAATAAGGTTATAGTAGATGTCATTCTAACAACTGCATTTATTTCAAGACGCTAGATGATGCAAGATATATTATATTTTTATTGTATGTGGATGGCATGCTTATTGCAGGGTCTAACATGCATGATATAAATGTGCTCAAAAGGAAGTTAGCTAATTCATTTGCGATGAAGGATTTGGGCGATGCAAAGCAAATCCTTGGTATGAGAATAACAAGAGAGAGGAAAAAACGCAAATTGACGTTGTCTCAATGTGAGTACATACAAAAGGTGTTGGAGAGGTTTAGAATGCAGAATGAAAAACCAGTTAGTACACCTTTGGCCATCCATTTCAAACTAAGTAAGGATATGTGTCCCAAGACACAGGAAGAGATAGATTACATGTCCAGGGTTCCCTATTCATCAGTAGTTGGCAGCTTGATGTATGCCATGGCATGCACAAGACAAGATATTGCACACGTAGTGGGAGTTGTGAGCAGTTATATGAACAATCCAGGTAAAGAACATTGGAAGGAAGTATAGTGGATTCTCAGGTATTTGAGAGGTACTACCACTCATGGATTATGTTTTGGAGTTTCAGACACTGTTCTAGAGGGATATGTTGATGCAGATATGGTAGGTGATAAAGATAACAGGAGTAACACCATAGGGTATGTCTTTATTGTAGGTGGAACAACAATAAGTTGGATTTTGAAACTACAAAGGTTGTTGCACACTTTTAACAATGGAAGCAGAGTATGAACATGTTATACAACTTGACGAGAGCCCGACATTGTTCTCATTTTTTGGGGGATCAATTTAGTAGTTGTTTTTACCTCTGATTCAAAAAGTGTGTATACTGATAGCACCATTTTTCATTTTGAGCCATTTTTTGTGATTTCGAAACTTCTTGGTCATAAGAAAATGATAACTTTTGTTTACAAGGGCAGTTTTTCAAAGTTTACTAAAAACTATACATTTAGTAGCTACTTATAATGAAAAAAACACATGCATTTTTTAATTTTGTTAACATTTAGAAGCTAGATAGAATGAAAAATATATACATTTTGGAAGTTTTTTCTTTAAACTTTTCTCTTAAATAAGTCATTTTTGGGGCAAATTTGTAAAAAAAAGAGAAAATAAAGACATTCCAAAGCATTTTTAACATATTTTCAGCTATTTTATGTTTAAAAATGATTCTATTTAACATAATTTTCTATAAAGTGATGATTCACATAAACTGAACATAAAATATACCATATATTTGTAAATAACATATTCAAAACATAATATTTACCCTCAAAATAAAATCATAAAGTCAAAACATTACAAAACTATATCCTCAAAAATTTGCCAAGTTTGACATTTTCCTTAGAATCACGCCGCCCATTGGAGCGACGCATTGGGCGGCCAAAGAGGGATTAGGGGAGGCGCAGGGATTTTACCCGCAGCTCAAAGAGGCCTGGCACAACAAAGTAAAAAATGAAAAATGAAAAAACCAAAATGAGAAAACAGATTAATTTTTTTTCGAAAACTAAAAAAATATAAAAATTTATAATTTCTTTTTATAAATTTATGAACAACAATTTCAAAACAAATGTTTTTAACAAAATGTAAACAAATATATATTTTTTAAATAAAAAAGTATATATATATAAATAAAATCGAAATAAAAAATACCTAAACAAATTAAAACAAAAACATATTTTTAAAAACATTTAAGATTTATGAAAAAAAAAATTATAAGAAGTTAAAAAAAAAAAATTAAAAATTAAAAATTATACAGAAAACAAATTATAAAAACCTAAACAAGAACATTTAAAAAGAAATAATTTTTTTTTAAATAAATAAAAAAAGTTAACGTATCTAACCCCAGCCCCTCTCCTTCTTCCCCTGCCCCCTCCCCCTCCCCCTCCCTCCCCGATCCCCTTCTCCTCCCTCTCCGCTACCCCTACCCTCTTCCCCCATCCCCCTTCCCCATCTTCCTCCCCCTCCCCCATACCCTACTCCTCCCTCTCTGCTACCCCTCCCCACCGCCCCCATCCCCCTTCCCCATCCTCCTCCAACCTCCCCTCGTGCGCCCAAAGGGTCTCCAAGGGGGATGGGTAGGGGGAGGGAAGGGCGGGACTGGAGAGGGGATGGGTAGTGGAGGGGGAGGGGGATGAGGATGGGAGAGGGGGATGGGGGCAGAGGAGAGAGGAAGCTAAGAGGGAAGAGGAAAGGGAGGGAGGGAGAGGGTGTGGGGGGAGTGGTAGTTTTTTTTGTTTTTTGTTTTTGAATTTTATTTTAAAATTTTTGAAGTGTTTTAAAATTGTGTTTTTTTTAGTTTTTATAATTTGGTGTTTTTATAAATTTTTACTTTTTTTAAAAATGATTTAATTTTAAAGTTTTTATTATTTATGTTTTATAAAGTTAAAAAAAATACATTTTTCGAAGAGTTTTTTAATTTTGTTTTTTATTGAATATTATTAGAAATTCTTTTATTTTATGTAGAAAGAGTGGTAAAATAATTTCTTGAATAATTTCCTGAATTTAATAAATATAATTTTAAATTATGACAAAATGTTATAAAAATGCCCTTTTTTGAAAAAGTGCACTACCGGTAGCATTAGTTTTTAATTCAAGGCTTGATTTTAAGATTTTTGTAGTTCAACAATAAGTATTGTTTTGGTTTGTGTCTATATTTTTAACCACAAAAAAAAGTGGTGCTACTAGTAGCACCACTTTTTGATTCGGGTTTTTTTTTTGGTGATTTTTATGCAAAAATATGAGTTTTTATGGATAGAGTTCTCGTTTTGAGTATAAAGTTCTTGTCAAGTTGTATAACATTTTTATGTTGCTACTATAGAGGCTAGTAAAGAGATGATTTCATTACAGAGGTTCATGGAGGAATTGGGTAAGATGCAGGAGAATAGTAGGTTGTACGGTGACAGCCAGAGTGTCATTCATCTTGCAAAGAACTCATTCTTCCATTCCAAGACTAAACATATACAGCTCAAGTACCATTTCATACGGTCTGTTCTGGAAGATGAACTGTTGAAGCGGGAAAAGATACACACTAGCTAGAATCCCGCAGACATGTTGAAAAAGGTAGTAATCAGAGAGAAACTTAGTTCCTGCTCGGTTTCAGTTGGTCTTCAAGCATGAAGGTGAAGATTAGAAAATTTTCAAATCCAAGGTTTAAAACATAGTCCAATAAGTGCAGTAGCGGTGGATTTGTTGTGATCAGTCTCCAAGTGGGAGATTGTTGGTTATGGATCCTGATATTCTTTATTCAGAGGTCATGTTTCAACAGTGTCTAGATCCCATCCCATGACAGGGGGGTTTGGGGGGGGCTTTCCCCCCTAAATTAGTTTCCATGGGGGGTCCAGGCGGGGGGAATGACTAGTTTAGGGGGGGCGGTGGGGGTTTGGGGGCAACGCCCTCATTGCAAAAATTTTGGAAAAAATGCCTTGTAAAATGTTGTAATTTCATAGTCATGACTTGGTTAATAATGGATGATTTATGGGCCCATGGTATTGGGTGTTCCATAGTATTTTTCCTTGGTAATCGCTCTTTAAAAGGAAGCCATTGTAATACAGTTGTGTATTGTAGCATTGTAAAGATATCTAATTGTGTGAGAGAGGTTGTGAGAGAGTGAAGAGGTAGTTGCAATGGATGTGGTGGAGGTTGTATCACTTCATTTGTAGGATGGTCTAATAATAAGGACTGGCAATTTCTGTGTGGACATAGCCCATCTTGGGTGAACCACGTTATATTGGTGTCTCTCTTGTACTATGTTTATGTGATTTGTATTTTCATCTTGTTTATTGTTATTACTTTGCGATCCTATTTTTATAACAGAAATTTTTATAGGAGAAAAGCTAGAGATCATCTACCTAAAGATATTTGGTTGTCCAGTGTATGTACATGTTCCAAAAGATAAAAGATTGAAGTTGGACCCTTCAGGAAAGAAGGGGATTTTTTTTGATACAGTGAGACATCGAAGGCATATAGAATCTATATCCCTAGTTATAGACAGATTGAGATTAGAAGAGATGTTTCCTTCGATGAGGATACAACCTTCAGTAGATCTAGGTAGACTTATTCAGATTAGGTCCATGATGAAGAGGCTGTAGCTACTAGATTTGCAGAGATAGGTACAGACGATGGTGTTCTAGAAGAGCATGTTCCAGAGGACCATGATATGACAGAACCATAGAGACCTATAGACCCACCTCAAGAAATGATTTCACATAAGATAAAACCAGCTTGGGTTTGAGACATTATTCACGGTGTAGAGAAGTATGGTGCTCCAGATGGATCCTCCAGAGAAAGAAAAAGACCTCGACAATAATCAAACTATATGGCACTATTATGTCAAACATAATTTATACATAACCTTCCAGTTATGAACAAGCAGCTGACAAGAAAGTATTGAAGGATGCCATGATCGAGGAATATCAATTGATTATGAAGAATGTGTTGAGATATTGTAACTTCTAAGAATATTATATTTGTACTTTATTATTCAGGAGATGTTTCATTCCTCCGTGGAGACCCTATTGTATTTATTGAGATGTTTTATTCCCTTGTGGAGGATGTGGTAACTTGGGTTATTAGACTTCCCTAGTGGGGTCGGCTCTATATGAGTCATGTGGGTTAAAGGGTTATTAGACAACCCTAGTGGGGTTGGCCCAGCCAACATTATGTTAAGTGGTTAAGTTGGGTCCGACCTAGTTAGTGTAAAAGTCAAGTCGGAGTTGTGTATAAATAGAGGAGGTGTGTTCCTCATTTAACACACATTCACTCACTTTTGATTGGTGCATAGGTGAGAGAGAGATATGCTATGGAGGAGATGGAGCTCATGTTTTGGGATTACATCTTTGTATTTGTTGGTCATCTATATTGAGGAAGCTTTGCTGGGTTTTCTACCCCATGAGGGTTTCCTAGGATAAATCTTTGTCTCTTGTGGTTATGCTATGCTTGTTGTTCTTTCAGTGATCCTGTATATGCTATTGTTGTGAAATGGAATTTAATACTGATATTTTCTATCTTAGCATATTGCATCTTAACATGGTATCAAAGCTAGCATGAAGGAAAGCAATGTATGGCACTTACGACACTTGTCTCACTTGCGACAATTTGAAGTTAGGGTTTTATATAGCAAAAACCAGTCATCGTGGAACATTCGCTATAAATCCATTTTTGCGAAGGTTCAAGATCTGAAACTTCTATAGGGAATAGATGACATGCCCCTGTACCTTGTGTCTGAAGGAAAGCCTCAGATTCATTGTACTTTGTGATTTATTATATGTACAAGTTAAGGTTTCTGCCTCTTCTAGATCTCATCCATATATAGGTGACCTGGGAAAAAAGGTCATATCTCGGGCTAGGAAGATCCAAATGAAATTTCCTAAAAAGTCACAGGTAGGGCACGGACTGTAGTTTCATAAGTCCCCTTTTCAAAGGACAACGTTGAAATAGTGACACGTGGCACTCCATACAAGTTCGCTATATGGTTTCATCCCATAAACAGGTCACATTGCGACATTTGGAATAACTCTCTCTCCGAAAATTCATTTGAGGTCAGACCTATAGAGTTGGAAAGATGACAGGTCAGGATACCACAGGTCGAAGTTTCAGACCCTGCAGATCCGCAATTTAGGATTTGCACTAGAAACAATACGACTTATCTGAAATGGCTAAACGAAGGAAATCTAAGATGAGGAGGAAGAAGCTCTCACTTAGGGTTTTCAGTTCTCAGGTATGGAAGGACCCGATACAATGTTGGAGACACCTAATACAACACTGGAAGCTTTGATAATGGATTTGGAATCCATTCATCATAGATATTGATCCTCCATCAAAATGTTGTGGGAAGAAGGAGATTGAAGATTAGGGTTTCCATGTAAGAAGAAACCCTAACAAAGTTGGGAGACTCATAGGGAAGCGATGAAGAAGGTTTAAATGGAACTGATATCCTATCATCCTAGAACCATGAACATACATAATATGTTTACAAGTGATCTACCTTGGATGGTTAGGGTTTTACCGTTATAGAGAAGACTACTCGACAGGTATGACTTGAGAAGACACGGGTATGTTTTAAAATTTGATTCTTGATTAAGTTCATAATATGTTTGTCTTCATGCTATTGAGGTTAGTACAATTATGATTGTTTGAAAATGAATGCATGTGAAGTGATATAATACATTCATTGATTAGGTTTATGACACTTATGATTGTACTAATGCACTTGTTGTGTTGTATGAGGATAATGTTGCCTGCTAACATGAAAGGTACATCAAGAAAGACAAATCGAGTTCTATGACCGTGATGACATGGAGACAAAGACTCATCCATAGTCTTTGACCACATAGAAGCTCAACTTACGAGGTATGTCTGACTTTTTTCTACTATGCTTAACCTATGAGATATGCAAGTTCTATCACAAGGTCTCTAAATCATTGAAGAGAACAAAGAAGATATTGTTTGGGTATGTTAAGACATAACCAAACATGATAATCCAGGTATGTTTTCCTATATCAAGTTAGAATCCTACTTTGTGCTAGGATCTTAGGTAAGTATACCTATGTATGAAATGATCATGACCATACATAATGGTTTTGATAGTACTGAGATTATACTAATGGATGTATGATTATGTATGAGATCATGAGGATGACACTAGTGCACACTTAAGCATGCATAGTGGTACAGAATGAATAGAAGTTCAAAGACATATAGAGATCAAGAGGGAGGAAATCACACAACATAAAAGATAAGTATTTGAGTTGTTATTTGAATCTCTGAATAGTTAATTATATTGCTCATAATAGTTGCATGCGTATTTGTATTCCTAGAAAATATCATGCATAGTGTGAGCTTTCATATAGCATTGAACAGTATACTACTAATATGCACATGATGGGTAAGTTGGACAAACATTCCATTGTTGCTTGTCTAGAATGAAACCTATTTGCTGACATGCTGAGAGCTTTGTGTGCTCTTGATAGTATGTTCTGGTAGAGATGGAAGGCATCTAGATAACCACTATATGCATACAGGATATGGAAATGTGTTGTGCCAAAGTATTCGTCAAGATAGTTGCATAACTATGTGAATCATATATGTATGCATAATAGGTTATCATGTCAACATGATTTAATGATTATGAAGTATTACTAATCATGTAATTAACTTTGATTTGTAGAAAAGATCATGTGATAGGATCTACAAAAGAAGTATGATGAACACTGAACAAGTGATGGATGTTCAACAAGAAGACTTACAAATCAAACATACTATGGAAGGCTCTTGGCTAGAAGATTCTCTTAGAAAGAGGAAGAGGATCATGACGAGATGTTTTCTCCAAGTGGCTAGATAAGACCATTCTCTTAATGATGTAATTGAAGAAGAACTATGAATCGAGAAAACTCCCAGGACTCAATTGAAGAAATCTCTGTATGGATACCTAGGACCGATAGCCATTTAATGAGCTTAATGATCACCATGGGTGATGCGGATTTCAACCTTTGCTACAAGGTTGAAGATGGTGTCTATATACAGATGACATTCTTCTCTTAGATGGATGCAAGAAGGAACTCACCACAGATTTCTAATGATATTGAGGCTCATATCAGTAGACCCGTCTGACAAGAGATGGCACAGATAGATATGCAGAAGAACACTCAATGCAGAGTGTGAATGGTGTTTAGTCATAGAGGGAGAGTTGATAGCTTCTTGACAAGATTGGGCTTTACCAAAAGGAATGAGAAATAGATCATGGAAAACAAGAAGAAGCTAGCTGCAGAATTTGAGATGAAAGATCTCGGATTGATGCATTACTTCCTAAGTTTGGAAGTATGGCAAGAAGGAATCTTTCTCAACAAGGGAAAGCATGCTGTGGAAATCTTGAAAAGATTTGATATGTTGGAATGCAAAGCCATGGACACTCCCATGGATTCCAACTTGAAGTTGTTAGATGATGACTCATTAGAGTTAGTGGATGTGAATCTGTACAGATAGATTATTGGGTTATTGATGTATCTGACGAATACAAGGCCATATATATGCTTTGTTGTGAACACCTTGAGTCAGTATCTAGTGGAACCTAGGCATGTTCACCTGATAGCTGCAAAGCATGTGATGAGGTACCTAAAGGGTATGATAGAATTTGGTCTATGTTATCTTGGAGGTCATGACTTCAAATTGTATGGCTACACAAATGTTGATTGGGAAGGAAGTGTATCAGACAGGAAGAGCACATCGGGTGGATGTTATTGTCTGGGATCTTCCATGATCTTCTGGTTTAGTAGGAAGCAGTCTAGTGTGGCTCTCAACACAGTCGAAGTGGAATATATAGCTGCTTTCTCTGCTAGTTATGAAGTGATATGGCTTCGGAAGTTGTTATCACGACTGTTTGACTTAGATATGGACCCCACTGTGATCCTGTGTGATAACCAAAGTTGTATCAATATGACAGAGAATCCAGTGTTCCATGATAAGTCAATGCACATAGGGATATGGTGCAGAAAGGAGTTATCAAGCTCGAGTATGTGAGCACTGACGAACAAGTTGCTAATGTATTGACCAAACCTCTGTCTCGAGTAAAGTTTGAGTATTTTCGAGACAAACTTGGTGTATTTTAGAAGGACCGTCCTCGAAAGGGGGAGTGATATGGTCAATGATGATATTTGGATACTGGTATCAATGTGGATACCTGTATCGATGATGAGATTGCCTATATCGATGGTAAGGTCGATGATGTGGATACTGTATCGATAATGAGGAGACATGTATTGATGATGCAGATACTTGTATCGATGATAAGGATACATGTATCGATGCTGAGGTTACTTGTTCCGATGATGAGGTTACCTGTCCCAACGAAGAGGTTGACGATATCAACGATAAGGTTGATAAGTGGTCCCTAGTGGATGAGAGGGGATTGTATCATCCCGAAACTTCGATCCCTAAATTGATCCGTAGACATATGTCTCTGAAAAGTGGTCCTTAGACTTTGTCTAAGTAGATGTGATAGGACTACATCGTCTTTGAACGTTTAGTTCAAAATGTACGTGATAGGACTACATCGTCCCTGAACATTTAGTTCAAAATGTACGTGAGAGGACTGCATCGTCCCTGAACAATTGGTTCAAAATGTACGTGATAGGACTGCATCGTCCCTGAATGTTTAGTTCAAAATGTACGTGATAGGACTGCATCATCCCTGAACGTTTAGTTCAAAATGTACGTGATAGGACTGCATCGTCCCTGAACATTTAGTTCAAAATGTCCGTGATAGGATTGCATCATCCCTGAATGGTTGGTTCAAAATGTACGTGATAAATCCTATATTTGATCTAGGTCACATCCAGTATGAAAAGGACTGGCTCTGTGGTGGTAAATCCTAGATCTGATCTAGGTCACATCCAATATGAAAAAGGACTGGCTCTGTGGTGGTAAATCCTAGATATGATCTAGGTCACATCCAGTATGAAAAAGGACTGGCTCTATGGTGGTAAATCCTAGATCTGATCTAGGTCACATCCAATATGAAAAAGGATTGGCTTTGTGGTGGTAAATCCTAGATCTGATCTAGGTCACATCTAGTATGAAAAAGGACTGGCTCTGTGGTGGTAAATCCTAGATCTGATCTAGGTCCATCAAGTATGAAAAAGGACTGGCTCTGTGGTGGTAAATCCTAGATCTTATCTAGGTCACATCCAGTATGAAAAAGGACTAGCTCTGTGGTGATAAATCCTAGATTTAATCTAGGTCACATCCAGTATGAAAAAGAATTGGCACTGTGGTCAGGACTACATCGTCCTTAGACATGAGAGGTGTGTTGAATTGATCTGGACTGCATCGTCCATAGACATGAGAGGTGTCTTAAAAGGATCAAGATTGATCATCCTGTAAGTAGATATAGACTACATTGTCCATAGACATGATAGGTGTCTTAAATGGATCAGGATTGATCATCCTGTAGGTAGATCTAGATTGCATCGTCCATAGACATGAGAGGTGTCTTAAATTGAGAGGGATTGATCATCCCGTAATTGGATTGTGTGTATTGCAGAGTATGCTGCTATGATGATACTGTTGATCGAGATGATCCGGATGTTGTTGATCGATATGATCGAGATGATGTTGTTGATCGAGAGATACAGATGATAATGATGTTGATCAGGAGATCCAAATGATGATGATGTTGATCGAGAGATCCAGATGATGATGTTGATTGGGAGATCCAGATGTTGATGTTGTTGATCGAGAGATCCAGATGATGATGTTGTTGATCAAGAGATCTAGATGATGATGTTGATTGGGAGTTCCAGATGTTGATGTTGTTGATCGACATGATCCATATGTTGATGCTGTTGATCGAGAGGATCCAGATGTTGATGATGTTGATCCAGAGATCCAGATGATGATGTTACTATAGTTGTTCGAGTGCTGCAGAAGATGAAGACTCAATACTGAAGATGTTGATGTTCCAGTATTGAAGATTTTGAAGATGTTCCAGTAACTGTTTGAGTTACTGATGATGTATGAAGAAAGCTTCCAATTATTTATAGATGTATCATGTATCATGTAGTTGATGACTCCTTGCTCCTACAGATGTTGTTATCATATCCTTCTCGTTAAGGGGGAGTGTCGAGATATTGTAACTTCTAAGAATATTATATTTGTACTTTATTATTCTGGAGATGTTTCATTCCTCCATGGAGACCCTATTGTATTTCCAGAGATGTTTGATTCCTCCGTGGAGAATGTGGTAACTTGGGTTATTAGAATTCCCTAGTGGGGTCGGCCCTGTATGAGTCATGTGGGTTAAAGGGTTATTAGACCACCCTATTGGGGTCGGCCCAACCAACATTATGTTAGGTGGTTAAGTTGGGGCTGACCTAGCTAGTGTAAAAGCCAAGTCGGAGTTGTGTCTAAATAGAGGAGGTGTGTTCCTCATTTAATACACATTCACTCACTTGTGATTGGTGCATAAGTGAAAGAGATATCTGCTATGGAGGAGAAGGAGCTCATGTTTGGGGATTACATCTGTGTATTTGTTCATCATCTATATTGAGGAAGCTTTTTTGGGTTTTCTACCCCATCAGGGTTTCCTAGGATAAATCTTTGTCTCTTGTGTTTATGTTGTGCGTGTTGTTCTTTTAGTGATCCTGTATATGCTATTGTTGTGAAATGGAATGTAATACTGATATTTTCTATCTTAGCATATTGAATCTTAACAGAATGATGTTTGGGATGTGGTTCTGAGACCAAAAGGAAATTCAATAGTAATTTCCAAATGGATCTACAATATGAAGCATGCAATAGATGGCAATATCAAGAAATACAAGGCAAGGTCCGTGGCTCGTGGATTCCAATAGAAAGAAGGAATAGATTATGAGGAGACATTTTCCCTTGTGGCAAGATACACTTTAATTAGAGCTATACCTGCAATAGCTGCAAAGATGAAGTGGAAGGTACACCAGATGGAAATGAAGACAACTTTTCTGAATGGTCTAATAGAAGATAAAGTGTATGTGGAGCAGCCACAAGGATTTGAGACACATGACATATAGACACATGTGTGCAGATTAAAGAAATCCTTGTATGGGTTGAAGCGAGAGCCTAAATCATGGTATAGAAAGATTGAGAGTTTCCTTACAAGCTTGGGATTTACCAAGAGTAAAGAAGATTACAAACTTTACTATGAGGTTGTGGATGATGGACTAGTAATACTACTATTATATGTAGATGACCTATTTCTGATAGGGAATGAGAATTTCATCAGTGAATGCAAGAATAATCTTGCTACAAAGATCAATATGCAGGACCTATCTATGATGCATTATTTCTTGGGTCTAGAGGTATGGAACAGACCAGATGAGATTTTCCTTAATCAACAAAAATATGTTGTAGAGATCCTAAAGAGATTCAGGTTGATGGATTGTAAGGCCATGCCTACACCGATGGTGACAAACTTGAACTTATTTAATGATACTTCATTAGAGATAGTGGATTCCACCATGTACAGATATATGATTGCTTCATTGATGTACCTAATGAACATGAGACCGGATATATGCTTTGTTGTGAACACTTTGAGTTAGTATATGGTTGAGCTGAGACGTGTTCATTTGATTGGTGCAAAGCATGTGATGAGGTACCCGATAGGTACGATTGATTACAAGCTTAGATATGTTTCATATTGTGAGATCAAAATACATGGCTATGTTGATTTATATTTTCCTGGTAGTGTCGTTGACAAGAAGAGCACTTCATTATGTTTCTTTAGTATGGGGTCAGCTATGATTTCATGGCTCAACAGGAAGCAAACTAGTGTAGCTCTCATTACATTTGAGGCAGAGTATATAGAAACATGTACAGCGAATGGCAAAGCCATGTGGATTCAAAATTTGCTTGCAGGTCTGTTTGATCTCAATTTAGAGGTGACTTGTATCTATTGTGACAACCAGAGTTGCATAAAGTTGTCAAAGAACCTTGTGTTTCATAACAAGTCCAAGCATGTTGAGATGAGGTACCATTACATTTGTGATATGGTATAGAAGGGAGCTTTGAATCTCTAGTATGTTGCAACAAACAAACAGATAGCCGATGTATTGATCAAGCCTCTATCAATGCTTAAGTTTGAGTACTTCAGGGACAAGATTGGACTGGTCCAAAGAAACTTCTTTCGTGAGAGGGGGTGATGTGTTAGATATACGATTCCAGGAGGAAGTAGCACACTGATTGGGGTAGTAGTGGGTGGTCATTCACAGGCATGTTACCAACTAAGGCACCAATCATCCTGACCTTGCATAGGGTCAGGGGTACCCAGTCTTCGGGATTGGAATACAAGGTCATGTGGACTGGTGGATGCCCAACCTTCGAGTTGGAAGGCCAACCCGATTGGTTTCGATGATTCCTATCCTTGGTCTAAATGGATAGTGTGTGCACACTAGATCACCTGAAGTTTTGGGTTAGATGCCCAAATTCTGTGTGGGATAGTGGTGCCAACCAGAGGGTTTCCTAGTTCTGTGTGAGCTATATGCCCAATTCTGTGTGAGCTAGATGGTTGCCTAGTTTTGTGTGAACTAGGTGCCTAGTTTTGTGTGAGCTAGATGAATGTCCCACATGACATCATGTGTGCTCCTGGCCTGCTCCTACTAGTGAGATGTTGTGATGCTATGATAACATCCTAGATGCATGATGTGATGGAAAGGCTTGCTTGAATAGAACTTCTAGTGATGGATAGATTCATGAAAAGATCAACAAGTGGTCAAGTACAAGATAACCGAAGCAATACTGAATATTGTGTCAGAAGAATACCTTCCTTGCTAAGAGGGAGTGTTAAATTAAGATGCAGCTTTCAAAGATATTCTTATTGTATCATATTGTATTTTTCATGTATTTGCTATGTAAAACCCTAAAAGAACAATGTTGTTTTGTACTTGTAAAATATGTAATGTCAAATCAAGAAGATTCGAGAATAAATGTAAAATAAACAATATTATGTTGTCCCCTAGAGAGGTCGGCTCAGTGAGCTAGTGAGGTCTTCCCCATAAGGAAAATTCACCCAAAAAACTAGTATACATAGTAGGGTCTCCCTCCTCATTTGGACATACACTCACAATAAGCAAATTCGCTCAAACAAAGAAGAAGAAGACAGTTTTGGATTATAGAAGACTCAAAGGACCTCTATCTCTTGATTTAGGGTTTGATCTATGCTTCTTTTTGATAATGTGAAATTGTACTGGGTTGACAAATCTATACTATAAGTTCTATTGGGTTTTTCCCATGAAAGGGTTTTCCTAGGATAAATCTTTGTGTTTTTGTATCTACTGTTGAATGTATTTCTTTCATTGATCCTAATGTATGTAATTATTGTGGTATGAAATGGCAAATCATTAATAGTCTAACATAATTTCTTGAAAGCCACAATTTCTAACATATCAATGGTATACTTTCCTTGTCCAAGGAATATATCATTTGGTCCCTGCCACACCTCTAAGCCTAGGAAATAGTGCATCAATCCTAGGTATTTCATCTCAAACTCATGTTATAACTCCCTATTGCACCTGTCAATAGACTCTCATCCCCTGTGGGAAAGAGATCATCAAAAGAGAGCACCAGGATCAAGGGATGACCTTCAACAACGTAAATGTCCTGATCTACTTCACGTTTGGTGAATCCTAACTCTGTCAAGTAACTATTGATCCAAGAATACCGGGTCCAGGGTGCCTGCTTAATCCCATTGAGATATTTCTTCAACCTAGTAATTGGTGCGAATGTCTCATCATAATCTATTCCCACTTTCCGAGAGAAGCCTCAGGATACAAATTTGGCCTTGTGCTTTTCAATACTGCCATCTGCAGCATGCTTGATATTGAAGATCCAATTGGAAGTCACTACTGACTTCGCTTCGGGTCTAGGAGAAATATCACATACATCATTCTTCATAATGGATTGATATTCATCCATCATAGCATCTTTCCAGACCTGGTGTCCAACTGCTTGCTAAAAAATGGAAGGCTCTAAATCACTGATGTGACTCATCAAGGATGAATATCCTAATTATTTGTTAGGTCTCTTTCTCTCCCTAAATGTACCTTTAGGTTTTGCATGACCTTCTACATCTTGCAAAGTATCAAGAAGCCATCATGGCCTCTTCCAAGAAACATCTCTAGGAACATTTGTCCGCTCTACTAGATCAACATGATCAATTGGATCTACATGATCGACGGGATCTATAGACTCCCTCTAAATCTGATCATCTTGATCCCACTCAAATATTGAGTATTAATGGGATCTTCACATCCATCAATTTTCCTCTTGCCGAACAACTATCACTTGTTGTTTGGAACAAGTCTCTTATAGGTAATAGCACATTATCTCTCCTACAAGCCAAGTTTAGTCAATTACTTACCAACATTGCATAATCATCAAATTCAATCAAATCATATTGACATTTCAATACAATAGTTCACACAGTTTCTTAGCCAATGCTTCATCACAACATCCGTCAACATCCCAAACACATAAGGGCTCCTGGGTTGTTGTGCATCACTATAGGCTACTTACCCAACATATATATGCACTACATGATCCTATTCTTAGTCATATATAAATGCATAAAAGAAAATTATATCACATATCTACATATAAATGTTGTGAACATTATCCTTTAAATCAAACATTCAAGGATTTAAAGAATAACTCAAATGATAGTACAAATAATTATCTTTTATTTCTTTTTTGGCTCCCTCTTGATCTCTTCCTTCTTGCAGAAATCACAGGAGCCCTCGGATCTTCAATTTCTTTCTGCAGCCTAGATCTTCATACATCACCAATGACAATCACATCATCTTAATATTGCAATCATTGGTGTACTCATAGTGTTAAGATTTAATATGCTAAGACAAAAAATATCAGTATTACATTCCATTTCACAACAATAACATATACAAGATCACTGATGTCACGTACCCTTCCATCAATCCAGTGCAAGGGAGTGAAACATGACTGACATACCGGGCTTATTTGACAATCTCAGCCCCATACATTACTCATAACAATAAAATCTTCTGTGTGCAGACTCATACTCAATATAAACACAACGGAAATAAACATATTTGCAAACACACAAACAGTAATGCATCATCATATCTAACACAGGCATATGATGGTTCATTATGTAGAGAATTCAATCTCATACTCATGCTATGCACAGACTTCATGTTGATTTCATTAAGACAATCATTTCGTTTCATTAACATGGGCGATTAACATTCAGAATTAACACACTGCAAACACATAATGCATATAATGTAAATCATAGAGAACACTTATCTGGAAGATGAGGCTGTCCAAACAACTAGCTATGTAAGAGCAATGTTCCACCCAACCATAGATCTCTATCCATCTTGTATTCTTTCAGCTGAGAGATCACCCCCGAGCTAGGTTGTGTATCCACTAAGGAGGAACTAAACAGGCTCACTCACAGCCATGGTTTCACTCAACAGCTATGCTAATCCAACACACAATTGGGTTTATCAAGCATATGAACGAAAAAGGAGGGCAATGCTAAGCTAGTGAGCTCATCCACAGAGCTACACGCATCTCAAATGAATTCAACAGTCAAGGCACCCACATTACCTACCACACCCAACACAAGGAAGGTCCCCTTCTCTGTTGCACAGTCCCTCAAGCATGCCTTCCCTCCAGTGCTATTTAGGGTGGGAATAGAAAGGTCCAGATGTTAATCCTTGTGATTCTATCCTTCACTGGGTTTATCAAGCAAACCCAACCTCTGCTCAGTCATTCACAGTTGGATTTCTCACAATTCTGTTCATCAAATAACTCAATCCCGTCACTGGTTTTCTGGGCTATAAACACTGGGTTTTTCAATCGATTTCAAGGTATCTAATACTCTCAAATTCATCCCAAGGTTCATATCTATGGATCCCCCATTGGATTTCACTGTCAAATACCAAATCTGGGCATTTTTGTCTCTTCAAAACGTGGGTTCTTGCAAAGTTGCGATTTCTGGTTTTGCTCACTGCTAGGAATTCGTTTTTGGATAAAAAATGATGCTAGGTTCTTCCACACTGGAATGGGAATGAGGAAGAGGCAACTCCCATGAGGTAGAGTGACTTGTGGTACAAGAAAATAGAGCCCATACTCTGCCATAGGAATTTATGGGCTACCCATGCTCCATTGAAGCCATGGACTAAAATCTTCAACTACCTTCTTACAACAAAAATAAATTTCATCAAGGAAAGTCAAATGGGTTCTTAGAATGACATTTGGAAACATATGGCTCATCCCCACAGCCCCCTCACCACTCCTTAGTGGATACACATGGCCCCTTCTCATTCTTTTCTCCCATAGCTAGTTTTTTGTATTTTATTGCAATATTAAATATTTACATCAATTTACAATATCCCATGGCTTAATAGCACATGGGTAACAAAATGTCCAATTCTTGTCCATTTAAAATAAAATACGAACATATAGTAGCGGGGCCTTGGCCTTGAGCTCCACGCCAGGGAAACATATATCGCATGTACACAATATTCACATTAAGAACCAATATTTCATAAGGGTCAAAATTGGGGTATTACAATTGAAAGAACAACAAGCATAGCATAAACACAAGAGACACATATTTATCTTGGGAAACCCTCATGGAGTAGAAAACCCAGCAAAGATTCCTCAATATAGATGACCAGCAAATACAAAGATGTAATCCCCAAACATGAGCTCCTTCTCCTCCATAGCAGATCTCTCTCTCACCTATGCGCTAATCATAAGTGAGTGAATGTGTGTTAAATGAGGAACACACGTCCTCTATTTATACACAATTCCGACTTGACTTTTACACTAACTAGGTCGGCACCAACTTAACCACTTAACATAATGTGACAGGGCCAACCCCACTAGGGTGGTCTAATAATTCTTTAGCCCGCATGACTCATACAGGGCTGACCCCCACTAGGGAAGTCTAATAACCCAAGTTACCACATTCTCCACGGAGGAATAAAACATCTCTGAATATACAATAGGGTCTCCATGGAGGAATGAAACATCTCCGAAATAATAAAGTACAAGTATAATATTCTTAGAAGTTACAATATCTCAACACTCCCCCTTAACGAGAAGGATATGATAGCAACATCTACAGGAGCAAGGAGTCATCAACTACATGATACATGATACATCTATAAATCATTGGAAGCTTTCTTGATACATCATCATTACTAACTCAAACAGTTACTGGAACATAATCAATACTGGAACATTAGCATCGTCAGTATTGAGTCTTCATCTTCTGCAGCACTAGATCAACTACAACATCATCATCATCTGGATCTCTCAATCAGCATCTGTATCCCCTTGATCAACAACATCAACATCTGGATCCTCTCGATCAGCAGCATACTCTGCAATGTACAAGATCCTATTATGGGATGATCAATCCATCTCTCTTTAGGACATAGGTCCAAGGATTATACAATCCTATCACGTGCATTTTGAACCAAACGTTCAGGGACGATGCATTCCTATCATGTACATTTTGAACCAAACGTTCAGGAATGATGCAGTCCCGATCTACTTACAGGATCATCAATCCTTCTCAGTTTAAGACACCTCTCATGTCTAGGGACGATGTAATCCCGATCTACTTACAAGATGATCAATCCTTATCACTTTAAGACACCTCTCATGTCTAGGGATGATGCAATCCTGAATCAACTTATAGGATGATTAATCCTTATCACTTTAAGACACCTCACCATGTCTAGGGATGATGCAATCCCAAATCAACTTACATGATGATTAATCCTTATCACTTTAAGACACCTCACCATTTCTAGGGACGATGCAATCCCAAATCAACTTACAGGATGATTAATCCTTATCACTTTAGGACATGAGTCCAAGGACGATGCAATCCTGATCCACTTACGGGATGGTCAATCCCTATCACTTTAGGACATGAGTCCAAGGACGATGCAATCCTGATAAACTTACGGGATGAGCAATCCCTATCACTTTAGGACATCAATCCAAGGAAGATGCAATCCTGATACACTTACGGGATGATCAATCCCTATAACTTTAGGACATGAGTCCGGGGATGATGCAATCCCAATAGTCCTCTTAAACAAAGTCTAAGTACCACTTCATCGACCTCATCGTTGGAACATGTAACCTAATCATCAACCTCATCGTTGGAACAGGTAACCTCATCATCGATGCATGTATCCTCATCATCCATACAAGTATCCACATCATTAATACAAGTATCCACATCATCAATATAGAATCCTCATCATCGATACAGTATCCTCATCAATACAGGTATCCTTATTATTGACCTTACCGTCAATATAGGAAATATCATCATCGATATAGGTATCCACATCGATACCAGTATCCAAATATCATCATCGACCATATCACTCCCCCTTTCAAGGAGGGTCCTTCTGAACTACACCAAGCTTGTCTCGAAAATATTCAAACTTTACTCGAGACAGAGGTTTGGTCAATATATCAGCAAGTTTGTCAGTGCTCACATACTCGAGCTTGATAGCTCCTTTCTGCACCATATCCCATATATAAAAATATCATATCTCTATGTGCTTTGACTTATCATGGAACACCAGATTCTTATTCATCTTGATACAACTCTGGTTGTCAGACAAGATCACAGTGGGGTCCATCTCCAAGTCAAATAATTATGATAACAACTTCCGAAGCCATATCACTTCGCAACTAGCAGAGCAGGTAGCTATATATTCTGCTTCAGCTGTGTTGAGAGCCACACTAGACTGCTTCCTTCTAAAACATGAGATCATGGCAGATCCTAGACAATAATATCCACCCGATGTACTCTTCCTGTCTGATACACTTCCTACCCAATCAACATCTATGTAGCCATATAATCTGAAGTCATGATCTCCAAGATAACATAGATCAAAGTCTATCATACCCTTTAGGTACCTCATCACATGCTTTGCAGCTATCAGGTGAACACACCTAGGTTCCACTAGATACTGACTTAAGGTGTTCACAACAAAGCATATATCTGGCCTGATATTCGTCAGATACATCAATGACCCAATAATCTGTTTGTACAGAGTCATCTCCAATAACTCTGATGAGTCATGAACTAAGAGCTTCAAGTTGGAATCCATGGGAGCGGCCATGGATTTACATTCCAACATACCAAATCTTCTCAATATTTCCACAGCATACTTTCTTTGGTTGAGAAAGATTCCTTCTGGGCCTTTCCATACTTCCAGACCTAGGAAGTAATGCATTAATCCGAGATCTTTCATCTCAAATTATGTACCTAGTTTCTTTTTGCTTTCCATGATTTGTTTCTCATTCTCTGTCAGAAAGAGATCATCCACATACAGTAATAGTATGACAAGTTCATCATCCATAACTGTAAGGTAAAGGTTAGGATTAGCTTTGCTTTTGGTAAAGCCCAAGCTTGTCAAGAAGCTACCAATTCTCCCTATGTGACTGAATATCATTCACACTCTACATTGAGTGATCTTCTGCATATCTATCTGTGCCATATCCCGTTAGATGGATCTACTGATATGAGCCTCAAGACAATTCGAACTCTGTGGTGAGTTCCTTCTTGCATCCATCTAAGATAAGAATTTCATATTTATATAGACACCATCTTCAACCTTGTAGCAAAGGTTGAAATCTGCATCACCCATGGTGATAATTAAGCTCATCAAATGACTATCATTCCTGGGTGCCCGTACAAAGCTTTCTTCAATTGAATCCTAGGAGTTTTCTCGATTCGCACTTCTTCTTCAATTACACCATTAAGAGAATGGTCTTATCTAGCCACTTGGAGCAAACACCTCGTCATGATCCTCTTCTTCTTATTTCTAAGAGAATCTTCTAGCCACGAGCCATCTATATTACGTTTGATTTGTAAGTCTTCTTGTTGAACATCCATCACTTGTTCGGTGTTCATCATCATATCACATGATATTTCCTACAAATCAAAGTTAATTATATGATTAGTAATACTTCATAATCATCAAATCATGTTGACATGATAAACTATTATGCATACAGATATGATTTACATAGTTATGCAATTATCTTGACCAATGCTTCGGAACAACACTTTTCCATATCCTGTATGCATACAGTGGCTATCTAGATTCCTTCCATCTCTACCAGAACATACTATCAAGAGCATGCACAGCTCTCAGCATGTCAGCAAAGAGGTTTCATTCTAGATAAACAACAATGGAATGTTTGTCCAACTTACCCATCATATGCATATTAGTAGTATATTGTTCAATGCCATATGAATGCTTACACTATGCATGATATATGCAAATATGCATACAACTATTACAAGCAATATTATTGACTATTCATAGATTCAAATAACAACTCAAATACTTATCTTTTATCTTTGTGTGGTTGCCTCTCGCTTGATCTCTATGATAGCATCATGATTATAAGTCTTTGAACTTATATCCATACTGGACCACTATGCATGCTCAAGTGTGCACTAATGTCATCCTCATGATCTCATACATAATCATACATTCATCAGTATAGTCTCAATACTACCAAAACATTATGATTCTAAATAATCTTAAGTATGCATGGTCATGATTATTTCATACACATCTATACTTACCTAAGATCCTAACAAATTAGGATTCTAACTTGATATAGGAAAACATACCTGGATTATCAATCTTGGTTATGTCTAACATACCCAAACAATGTCTTCTTGTTCTCTTCAATGACTTGTGCTTAGTAACCTGCATAACTCATACGTTAACCATTGTAGAACCAAATTATATATACCTCGTAAGTAGAGCTTCTATGTGATCCATGAGTCTTTGTCTTCATGTCACCGTGGTCATATGTTCTTGATCTAGAACTTGATTTGTACCTTTCATGTTAGCGGACAACATCATCATCATACAATACCACAGTGCATTAGTACAATCATAAGTGTCATAACCCTAATCAATGAATGTCTTCTATCATTCACATTCATTCATACCTTTACTAGGGTGATAAGACAAGTCTAAAATTAATCAATATTGTACTAACCCCAATAATATGAAGACAAACATATCATACCTTAATCATGAACATATTTCAAAAACATACCTGTATCTCCACAAGTCATACCTATCGAGATTGCTTGTAGCATTCTTATGTAAGGCCTTAGCCTCATCTCCCTCTGGAACTGAAACTTCTTCACATATGCAGGTGTCCAATTCATTCTCTTCTAGGATTAACCCAATCCACTTTGATTTGTTGAAACTGGATCTGGAGCTAGATTAAGGTTTGTCAGAGAAACCCTAAAAATTTAAACTTTGAATTTAAAACTTCTGATTGGATGAAAAGATGTGTCTTGTTGAGCTGATCAAGCTGGTATACTTTAATTTTGAAATATACAAAATTTGACCCCTCAAAATTGCCTTTGAAACTTCCGGATCTTCTGGACAGGATCCTGAACTAGGGTTTGATAAAGCCTAGTCTTCTGCCCATCTAAAAGGATCGATCTTGTGTTTTAAAATTTGATTTTTTTGAGGAGCTTCTAGCCGTGGTCACAAATTTAAAAAATCCCAACTTTTGCAGAAGCCCTAATTTTCCACCTTTTCGATCAAAATCCCAAACTAGGGTTTGATCAAGCCTGACCTTCTACCCAACTAAAAAATTCGATCTTGGTCTCTAAATTTCAATTTTGATGAGGAGCATTCAGCCGTGGTCTCCAATTCCAAAAATTTCAACTTTCTCCGCAGCCCTAAATTCCTGCAGTAGTGGCAAGCCAAGAATGAAGGTGCTCAGAATCCAATTCTGTTTTGACATAAATATGCACCTTATTGTTTCTGGTGCATCTCTGAAATTGTGAATCCACAGGGTATGAAACTTCAACCTATGGTATGCTGACTTGTCTTCTTTCCAAACCCACACGTCTGACCTCAATTGGATTCTCTGAGAGAGAGTTATGCCAAGTGTCGCAACGTGACCTCTTTATGGGATAAAACAGGAGAGCGAACTTGTATGGAGTGACACGCGTCACTGTTTCAACTTAGGCCTCTAAAAAGAGGACCTCTGAAATTATAGTCCATGCCCTACCTGTCACTTTTGATGAAATTTCATTTGGATATTCCTATCCCAAGTTGTGACCTTTTTTCCTAGGTCACTTGTTTATGAATGAGATCTAGAAGAGGCAGAAACCCTAACTTGTACGGATCATAAATCACAAAGTACAATGAATCTAAGGTTTTCCTTTGGACACAAGGTACAGGGGGATGTTATCTATGACCTGTAGAAGTTTCAGATCCTGAACCTTTTCCAAAATGGATTTATAGCGAAAGTTCCATGATGACTGGTTTTTTCTATACAAAACCCTAACTTTCAAATTGTTGCAAGTGAGACAAGTGTCGTAAGTGCCATACATTGCCTTCCTTCAGGCTAGCTCAGATACCATGTTAAGATTTAATATGCTAAGACATGAAATATCAGTATTACATTCCATTTCACAACAATAGCATATACACGATCACTGAAAGAACAACAAGCACAGCATAAACACAAGAGACACAGATTTATCTTGGGAAACCCTCATGGGGTAGAAAACCCAGCAAAGCTTCCTGAATATAGATGACCAGCAAATACAAAGATGTAATCTCCAAACATGAGCTCCTTCTCCTCCATAGCAGATCTCTCTCTCACCTATGCTTTAATCATAAGTGAGTGAATGTGTGTTAAATGAGGAACACACCTCCTCTATTTATACACAACTCTGACTTGACTTTTACACTAACTAGGTCGGCCCCAACTTAACCACTTAACATAATGTGACAGGGCTGACCCCACTAGGGTGGTCTATTAACCCTTTAACCCACATGACTCATACAGGGCCGACCCCCACTAGGGAAGTCTAATAACCCAAGTTACCACATTCTCCACAGAGGAATAAAACATCTCCGAATATACAATAGGGTCTCCACGGAGGAATGAAACATCTCCGGAATAATTAATTGCAAGTATAATATTATTAGAAGTTACAATATCTCAACACATAGAGTGTACTAGAGGAAGTATTCCTTTCAATGATCTTTGAAAATTTCCCCAAGATCATCTTTTGCATTCCTTGACCTCTTTTGTGGAGAATATTCATGAGAACCATTCTCGAAGATAGATCTTAAGAGATAAATAACAAGAAGTTATTCTTTCTGGATTTCTTCTTGTTGTTTCAATAACCATCTCTCAGGCTCTCTCTAACCCTAGAATATCTCTGAGATCAATAACCATCTTGACAGATATGGCACAGAAACCTTAGCAGAAGAGGGTAAAAAAATTAAGCTTAGGCTATGATAAAAAAGAATCCACATGCTAATGCTCCCTCCCAAGGAGATTCGGATAGACCTCCTTGTCTTCCATATCTGAGGCCATAACAGTTCAAATTGGAAACCCTAGTTCTTGGCCCTAGCACCAATTAGGTAAGAAATTTGAAATTTCTCTAAATGAGGATCTGAATCCACAAGAAGATGTGGCTGACTAGGGTGATCTCAATGATGTTGAGGGAGAGCTTGTCCTATGGAAAGAAGAGTTGGAAATAAGAAACCCTAGTCTCCAGTACTAGTCTCTTTCAACACTCCTTCGATACCATGTTGATTTTCATTATAGCAATATAATTTTCATCTCTTTCAAATTAATTGAAACATAAACAAATATAGGATCACTGAAAGAATAACCATGCACATAAACAAAAATAGAGACACAATAGTTTAACATGGGAAAACCCAAACTCGGGAAAAACCCATCAAACCTTTCTTACTCAAAGATTCAGTACATAATACAAGTACATCAAACATAAAAGTAATGTATAGCGAGAGAGATGACAAATAGAGAAGATACAAAATAAAGAGCCCCCAAAATCGGTCTTCTACAACCCAGAGTGAACTTTTCCTTGCTTGAGCGAACTTCAGCTTGAGATGTATCCAAATGAGGAGGCATCCCTCCTATTTATACTTTTTTGGGGGTTACTTTTCCAACTAGGGCCGACTTGTCTATCTTCCTCGGCCAACTTCTCTTTTGCAATAATAAAATAAAATTTATGTCGAGTAAAATATATGCTAATATTTAGGACATTAAATTATCGAACGGGAATTCATAGACTTAGAGGTGTTGGCACTGTATGTGCAAGAACGAATCCTAAATTAACCTAGTCTAACCTAATGCTGGAAAACAGACTACAACTACTATAAAAGCAAACAACAGGAATATCCCAACACTTAGGAAGAAGCCCACTTCTGAGAAGTCATATCTCACGAGTTAAAACTTAAATCTGTCTATTAATAACTAGAGCTACCATAAATTTTAAATACAAGAAATCTTGGTACTAAATAACACAAACTAATACTCAAATAGAAAAATAGTGCAAAAATCTACAATGCACAAAACTAAAGTAAAGAACACAAATAAAACAAAAAAAAAAAACTAAATAAAAACAATCTAAAACAAGCTCTATACTAAATGTTCCTATACCCAAAATCCATTCCTCAAATGTATCCAGCAACATAACAATATAAACATTAACAATGTGGAACATCTACCTTACATGTGCCAACACAATGATGTAAAATGAACATTTAATTAAGACATATAAAATATATTAAAAAATGTGAAACATTAAAGTAAAATATGCACATTAAAAGTGAAATATAATTAAATACAAATTTTTTTTTTATAAATGAAACGTGACATCACATAAGACAGGGGATTAATGAATATGACCAAGAGTAGATAAAGTAAACAATATTATATTATAAATGAAAAACTTCAGAGATATAGACATTTTATAACATGAGAGTACAAAAGATCTGGAAATTACCGTCAATTTCAATACTTTACACCAGTTTTAAAAGGAATGAAGTAAACGAATTTACGGGATAGTTTGCGACAAAAATACTTAGAATATTATGGCGAGGTTGTAGCAAATTGAAGTGGATATAGTTGAAGAAGCGGTTTTGGAAAGGAATGCAATCATTCAAGAACAGAACATATGGACATAGATATAACCCAATTTGATGTGTTATCACTTCTACGATATTCATGGTATTCCCCCTGTTGCGTTAACCATATTTGAGAGAGAACGAACCATGTTCAGATAGATATGTGTGGAGCATGACGCATTGGTAAAAATATTGGTGGATACTATATAACATGAAGACTATCCAACTGAAGCGTTGGATCATTGATTATGGAGTTGCGTTCTCATCTTTTGTTGAAGAGATGTGATAAGGAGTGGAGAATCCAACTTTGAAGAAGTACATTGAATATCAGAGTTGTGGCCTTGCTCTGTGGGTGTGTGTGACCTCTCTCTTGAATATCAGAGTTGATGCAACCTCTCTCCTCCAGTGTGTGGGTGTTGTGACCTCTCTCTAGAGCTACGACCTGAAAATTGCAACCTCATCAAGTGATTTAAATGAGAAATACATACCACGAGCTCTTTTGATAGATGTGGTGCCTAGAGTTATCAATGGAATTCAAAATAGAAGAGATCAATATGATGACTATGATGAATGTTATCAAAAGGAAATGCTCAATGTGTTGATATACCAAGAAGTCTATCGCGTCATACATGTTTGGTATGGATTATGGACCATAATGTTTGAGAGTTGCGTTGAAGACTAGTTCCATTATTTTGTTGCGTTGAAGCTGCATATTGCATTGAAAGTTGTCGAGCTGGAATGTGACTTGGAACGTGAGATGGCGTGTTCAAATAATTTGAAGTTTCTACTGCAAAGGACCTCAGAAAAAATCTACGAAGAAACTACAAACAACCTCATGAAAATATGAAGTGACTACACTTGACCTTCATCTGGCTCCCCATTCGGATAAAGACGCTACCTTCTGGCCATCACAAGAGCTTCTATGAGGTACAAATATGTGTCATTTCATGTGAATTATTGATATTGTATCATTTATGACTGGTCTCCCAACACCAATTCCTAAATCTGGGTCTTCGACATAGCTAAGATGCTTTTATACTCTTTCCTTTTCACTTGTTGGTATCTTCCAAAATAGTTGGTGCGGTTAGAATGTGTTTCATCTAAACCATTTTTACGTGGTATATATATAATGTGTTTTGTGTTGTGGTTTGCAAACCTTGATCAGCCTCTCCATTGGAGTGTATTGACGTAGTATCATGAGGTCACACTTGGTCATCTCCATATCTTGTGCCAAGACTGAACATGTCCAAAAGACACTATTGCAACTTCAAGACCTAGTCAAAGAGTTTCATAAGCCCAAGTCAAAACAAGAATGTCTATTAGATCTTAAGGAGATCAAACCAATGTTTGGATAATCTCTTTTGGACTACAATTATAAGTTCAAGGACTTGCTAGGAATGTTACACTACTACATATGGCCAAAATTGCCACGTTTTTTCGTTGTAATTGCTACGATATTTCGTCCCTATTGCAATGATCTGGGGTTCGTTTTTTCGCGAAACCAACTTCGTGGATATAGGGATGAAGATTCCCCGTCTTGGAAATAGAAACATTTCTCAGTGGCCACGTGTCACCTTCATAACAGTGCTCAGATCTTCGGAAAAATAGTTCTTCCACGAAATTTTGTCGATATATCCACGCCCCTCATCTATATGTTTCCACGCAAATGCTTTACCTGCCACAAAATTTCATGTTTATAGAGACGAACTTAAATTGGAGGTTCATCGCTATAGTAATGAATGTTTGTGGCAGGTTCAGCATCTGCGTGGAAACATCTTATACAGCTCCACGAAAGTTCGTCGCAATAGAGGCGATTAGATTCTTTAACTTTCGTGGCAGGTTCAACGTTTGCGTGGAAACGTTTCTATGCTTACTTGAAACTTCGTCTCTGTATCCACGATACTGCATCTCTGTATCCACGAAAATTCGTGGCAGGCAGAGCTGAAGATATTATTAATTCCTTATCAATGTTAGAGGCAGAGCTGAAGATATTATTTGCTATTACTTCTATTGTTGATGGAATGTCTGTTCATTTTCCCAAAAAGCAAAGTACAACATTGTGTTTGTGATTCACATGTGATGCATAAAGATCACGCTGAACTGGGACTCACCTCCACAGTCTGTGTTCATCTTGACAAAACCAAACTCAAATTCTGTGAGACTATTATGTGCAGAAATGGTCAGGTGCATGTATTCAGTAAATTCTTTGTCAACTCAATGGATTGTAGGCCCAATTCAGAGTATTTGGTCGATGGACCATTACACTTAATTATCGTTGTTAGGACTATTCATTATGAACATGCCCACACTGATATCTTATGTTTTTGGAAACCTTATGGATCTAAAACAACCAAAATGGGCTAGGAAAATTGAGACAAATTAACGTGTATATGAAATAATGGTAGTTTACAACACATAATCCAAGATGAGATGTGTAGGAGGTTAATATTACAATCGAATAAGTTAAAAGGTTTAAAGAATTCAAAAATTCAAATGTCCTATTTCATAAATGTTTAAGGCATTCAGAAAGTAGGTGCTTGTAGGGATAATCTTAACCTTTAGTGTTTTTAATGTAGATAGTATAGTACCACAAGGGACAAACATATCACTTGGGGAATTGAAACCTGGTGTGGGAAATAAGAACACCCCAAATTTTACAAACAAGGAAAGATCCCTTTGACAAATTCATGCTAATTGGACCAAAGTTGGTGCTTAAAATTTATAGTAATTACAGGTTTCTGAGTGTTTACTTTATTATACAGCAATTGAGTATGAAGCAAGAAATGATTACACCAGTTGTTGTTGAAGTTCCCATCAGATTCAAGACAGAAACTTCAATAGTAGTGAAGAAAAAACATGATATGTATCCAAGGGTTGTTTTACTTAGTAAGCTCTTAACCAAGTAGTTTTTATTGAATTGAGACAATAAGACAATGATACAAGCCATAATGATGCATGACTTTGATGTCCTCATTTAGTGAATGCTAGGCCACCATATGATTCCCTACAAAGGGAATCTTTGGCATTTTGAGTAGGGTATACAAAAAAATCTACACGAGGTCCTACAACAACAACCAACACCTCAAATGTACTCAACATAATATATCAATAACTATAACTATTTCCTAACAATGCCTTTAGTTGGACTAAAATATCTTAGTCCTAAAGTTTGGAAGATTTGTTAATGGGGTCAAGGTGGAGTCTTGGCTATGCAATCTCAAATCATTTTTTAGATTTTGCTAAATATAGACAAGAAGACAATGAGTTACAAGACATAATGATGCATTTCGTGACTTAAGTAAGAATCAAGTGTGCATTAGTGAGTAGTTATACACCTAAACATTAGCAACATGATGGTGTATTTCCCAAGGAAAACATTGGCAACATGAGGGAGAATCAAATTAAGTAGTTACATTATTTTAGGCACACACAAGGAGGGAACTCATCCCTAAGAGACCATCTCTTTAAGGTGTTTTCAGAAGTTGGAGAAGGGGTTGTATCCCCCATGTACTGTAACTACTTTTTAACCTTTAATAATAATGAATTGAGTAGTTGTGTCCTGACTTTTTCTCTCTTTGATGCATGTTGATTCTATCTTGTGAATGTTGAAATTTACATGGATGCATGTTCCCCTAGTTGTATGAAATTTTATGAACTAAAGTTGTGATTGAAATCTCTAAAATTTCATTGTATCAAATGCTAGATTGAGTTCTGCTATTTATTAGACCATGTGAGATCTTTGAATTTGGCAGATATCTTAATATAAGGGACGCGATATCTACAACTAAATTTTTTTTTGAAACTCTATTTGGCCTACCACATCTAACCAAACCTTAGTTGCGTAGGTGCATAAAATACAAACACCACAGCAAATAGCACAACACATAACAAGAAAAACATCATTACATATGTAACAAAAAAGAGATGAGGTGCAATGCTATAGATACTAATTTCACTTAAGTATAGATGCACTATAGAACAATACATTAATTTCATTAGACTCCATTCTCAAAATCTGTTACAAGAGGCATTCAACTATTTGTACCTTTAGTTCATATGATACAAAAACTACAAAAAATACAAAAGTCATCATTTAATCTTCCAACTCTTCAACTTCTAATCTATTTATCTTCAATTTGTTGTATGTTGCTTCAACTTCTCCATACTTTCTACATTGGATATTCCACAACCTGTCAAAATCCTTTCTCTCCAAAAATCGTAACCTAACATTATAGTTTTTTCTATGGCCTGCAGCTAAACCTTGTGTATGCACACCAGTTTTCAAATAACCCACGGCTCTAGATATTCAAAATTCACACAGTCTAACCTTGTTGGTATGCATATGTCTTTCACTTCCTACAACCTAATTTTGTGGGGCTTGGTCCTTCAATCAAAATTATTGCAACCTAACCAATCATACAAGGAAATGCCATTTTGAATTCATGGATTACAGGGCAATGCATGGAGGAAACACCTTACAACCAATTTCAAATACTATATGTCTATGAACAACTCTCTGAATGAATCAAGAAATATCAAATGGTCTTTCAAGAATTCTCTAAAAATCTCCCATGATTCCCCAAAATTTGATGGAACCAGAGGTTGGAACATAAGCGAATCTCTGAACCCTCATAGGGTGATACAATTGCCCTAAAATTTATGCCCAATTGCGTAAAGAGAACATGGCAAGGTGTGAAGAGAACAAGGAAATATGCCCTAAAATTTATGGATGAATTATTCCCAAAATATACTAAACATGAGTCGTGTTGAATAATTAGTTTTACCCATTAGATGAAAAATGGAGATAGTAACATTGGAAACTCACCATGTTCTCGAGGATGCTTTTGGGCACCCTCTCTAGAAATGCAACAGGGACAAATTGTTCCAGGGCTCTCCTCCACAATGGAAATGGCCGCAACACTGTTTGGGAAGGTGCAACAAGCTAGGGTTTGAGCAGGAGCAACGAGCTGACTGCAACAGTGTTCAAGCAGACCACAACAGGGCTCGAGTAGGGGCAATAGGCCAAGGTTCTCACCACTATGGAAGGTTTGAGCAGCGGCAACATGGGGAAGGTTCTCAGACCGCAATAGTGTTCGAGCAGCGGCAACGTGGGGAAGGTTCTCACCATTATGGAAATGCAGACCGCAAGAGTTTTCAATGTTCGAGCAGGGGTAACGCGGGGCCGAGGTATGTTGTGTTCTTTTGCAATTTGTTTTTAATTTTTATTTATTTTTTTAATTTATTTTATTTTAACTTAATTTTAATTTTGTTTGTTTTTAATTTTAATTTTATTTGTTAATAATTTTGTTTGTTTTTAATTTGAATTTTATTTAATTTTTAATTTGAATTTTATTTAATTTTGTTTTTATTTTTAATTTTAATTTTATTTTATTTTTTTTGTTTTTAATTTTATTTTTGTTTAATTTTGTTTAATTTTAAGATTGTGCATATTGTCCCCAATTATCTCGAGATGACACTAGGGTGAAAGGTCAAAATCTCATGAAGAAATATGTTGTGATTGAGTCAACAAAAAAGGAAAAAGAGGCAGGAAACTCACGTTTCTGCATGGGTGCTGCATGGAGAGATACCGTGGGTAGGAAGAAAAACTTCAATAAAATTCATGACTATGTGAAAGAAATCAGGGGCATGGAAATGGAAGTATGTTGCACTTTGGGTATGTTGGAGAAGAAACAAGAAGAGGATCTCAAAAAGGCTTTCCTTACAACTTATAACCATAACTTAGACACGTCAAGGGAATTTTACCCCAACATTATAAAAACTAGGGAAATGAATCACTTGATAAAAACAACAAGAATTATGATGCCAAGGGTCATGGTCCAATTGTCTACTGGGCGGGTCCGTTTATCTTTGCTAGAGTAGACACTATGCTTTCTAGATAAGGAAAAATCCATTTTTATTGGTGAGAAATTGTTGACGGCTCCTAATAATGACTTTGATGTCAATCAACAAATGCTCAAGGTGTTGGGTCTTATACCTAAATTTGGTAGCATTGTACACTAGTAACCTAAAATGTTAAAATATTTTACCACTATGACCATTATCACCATGCTTAATGTTTAACTTTATAATGCATACCATGAAAACCCTATAAAGCATATTATTGTTCTATTGAATTCCATATAACCCTAAAATGCTAACCCTTGAAAACATCTATTAGACAACAATATATATCCCGCTACGCTTACAATTATTAACATCTAACCTTTATCAACACCAATACATATAATCCTTAATTTGTGTCTCTTGTAACTCTTAAGCCTTAATCATATAACATATAAACCAAATGAGAAACACTTATAAACCACCACTGTCGTCGTCGTTGTCGTCATCGTCTCCATAAAGTGTAACCCACAACACTTATAAAACCCACACATCATCCTCATCTTTATCATCAATGTCAATGTCATTGTAATCATCACCATCTCCACTTACATCACCATCATCATCATCATCATCATCATCATAATCATCATCATAATATGTAAAGCAAGTTGAGTAAAAGATCCAAATCCTAGGCTCTATCAAGCGCCGAGAGGGATCAAATCTCCCGAGGTGCAAACATCTACTCGAATAGAGTCTAGAAACCCTCCCATACCATCACTAAATGTGTCTAGTATAACCATGCAAAACTCCAATCCGTACAACCACCCATTGAAAAAAATTCAATGTTGGCCCCATTCGGTACATTAATTATTCTATAGGTTGATTGCTTTATTGTCGAATTGTTAGTGTGAGACATGATTGAGTCTAGAAACCCTCCCATACCATCACTACATGTGTCTAGTATAACCATGCAAAACTCTAGTCCATACAACCACCCATTGAAAAAAATTAAATGTTGGCCCCATTCGGTACATTAATTATTCTATAGGTTGATTTCTTTATTGTGGAATTGTTAGTGTGAGACATGATTGAGTCTAGAAACCCTCCCATACCGTCACTACATGTGTCTAGTATAACCATGCAAAACTCCATTCCGTACAACCACCCATTGAAAAAAATTCAATGTTGGCCCCATTCGGTACATTAATTATTCTATAGGTTGATTGCTTTATTGTCGAATTGTTAGTGTGAGACATGATTGAGTCTAGAAACCCTCCCATACCGTCACTACATGTGTCTAGTATAACCATGCAAAACTCCATTCCGTACAACCACCCATTGAAAAAAATTCAATGTTGGCCCCATTCGGTACATTAATTATTCTATAGGTTGATTGCTTTATTGTCGAATTGTTAGTGTGAGACATGATTGAGTCTAGAAACCCTCCCATACCGTCACTACATGTGTCTAGTATAACCATGCAAAACTCCAGTCCGTACAACCACCCATTGAAAAAAATTCAACGTTGGCCTCATTCGATACATTAATTATTCTATAGGTTGATTGCTTTATTGTCTAATTGTTAGTGTGAGACATGATTGAGTCTAGAAACCCTCCCATACCACCACTACATGTGTCTAGTATAACCATGCAAAACTCCAGTCCGTACAACCACCCATTGAAAAAAATTCAACATTGGCCCCATTCGGTACATTAATTATTCTATAGGTTGATTGCTTTATTGTCGAATTATTAGTGTGAGACATGATTGAGTCTAGAAACCCTCCCATATTATCACTACATGTGTCTAGTATAACCATGCAAAACTCCATTCCGTACAACCACCCATTGAAAAAAATTCAACGTTGGCCCCATTCGGTACATTAATCATTCTATACATTATTCAAAATTAAGAAAAAAATATACTTTTCTTTACATTATACAAATCCACTAATTAGTAATTGAAATATCCCAAAAAATAACACATAAATCTTATAGCTTGATTTTGTGTCTTGGTTAATTGACACATGTTCGATTCAAACCATTACCACTACAACCTCGAGGAACACCCACGCTTTTGCACATGTAGAACATAAGATTAGAAAACTAATTTTCAAATATAAACAAGTTAATCAACACAATGAACATATGGTACGTGAGTGCATCTACTTTAACCTATAAACATTGCGTACCTCAACTTTTCAACAATTAAATATCATTCATCTTCTTCTTCATCCAACTCAACATCTATATCAGGATCTAGTTCTGAATAGATATTGATGAAAGGATCATTCGCATCGTCATCATCGTCAAAGTCATCTTTGCTAATATAGTCATCCATATCGTCAATGAGATAATCGTCTGCTACATTTGCATGATCAACCTCTTCAACTTCTTCATCTAACACATCAACTGCAGCCTGATATGAATCATGATCATCTTCTTCTTCTCCCTAATTATCTTCATCATCTAGTACATGATTATACTTTACTGGTCTTCCTCTTGGATCGTAACGAACAACGTATGACCAACCTGCATTACCTGGTACCTCGGAGTAGTAGACTTGCTCACATTGACTTGGAAGAACATAAGGCTCTGTACCCAGTTCAAATGTCCTTGTATTAACCACGGTAATGTTAAGATTTAATATGCTAAGACAGAAAATAGCAGCATTGCATTCCATTTCACAATAATAACATATACAGGATCACTGAAGAAACAACAAGCACAGCATAAACACAAGAGACACAAATTTATCCTAGGAAACCCTCATGGGGTAGAAAACCCAGTAAAGCTCCCTCAATATAGATGACCAACAATATACAAATATGTAACCCTAAGCATAAGCTCCTCCTTCTCCATAGCAGACCTCTCCTCCACAAGTGTGCCACTCTCAAGTGAGTGAGTGTGTGTAAAATGAGGAATACACCTCCTCTATTTATACACTACTTCGACTTGTCTTTTACACAAATCATGTAGGATCGTATTTAACCAATGGGTTAAATACCCCACTACAACTGACTGGGACGACCCCTCTAGAGTGGTCTAATAACCCTTTGACCCACATAACACATACAGGGCCGACCCCCACTAGGGAATTCTAATAACCCAAGTTACCATATTCCGACGGAGGAATAAACATCTCCGGATATACAATAAGATCTTCACGGAGGAATGAATCATCTCCGAAATAATAAAGTACAAATATAATATTCTTTGAAGTTACAATATCTCAACACTCCCCCTTAACGAGAAGGATATTATAACAGCATCTGCATGAGCAAGGAGTCATCAACGTCATACGTGATACATCTATAAATCATTGGAAGCTTTCTCAACATCATCAGTAACTCAAGCAGTTACTGGAACATCTTCAATACTGGAATATCAACGTCTTCAGTACTGAGTCTTTATCTTCTGCAGCACTTGAACAGCTACAGCAACATCAACATCTGGATCCTCATGATCATCAGCATCGTCATCATACGATCATCAACATCGGGATCATCTTGATCTACAGCATCTGGATCATCTCGATCTACAGCATCTGGATCATCTCGATCTACAACATTTGGATCATCACGATCTACAGCATCTGGATCATCTTGATCTATAGCATCTGGATCATCTCGATCTATAGCATTTGGATCATCTCAATCTATAGCATCTGGATCATCTCGATCTATAGCATCTGGATCATCTCGATCTTCAGCATCTGGATCATCTCGATCTACAGTATCTAGATCATCTCGATCTACAGCATCTAGATCATCATGATCTACAGCATCTGGATCATCTCGATCTACAACATTTGGATAATCTCGATCTACAGCATCTGGATCATCTGTATTAGTATCCACACCAATACATCTATCATCAAAACATGTATTCTTACTAATACATGTATCATAAATAAAAAACATGTATTCTCACTAATACATCTATCATCAAAAGCATGTATTCTCACTAATACATCTATTATCAAAAGCATGTATTCTCACTAATACATCTATCATCAAAAACATGTATTCTCACTAATACATCTATCATCAATACATAGCAGCATACCCTGCAACACACAAGATCCTATTATGGGATGATCAATCCCTCTCACTTTAGGACATAGGTCCAAGGATGATACAATCCTGATCTACTTACGGGATGATCAGTCCCTCTCAGTTTAAGACATCTCTCATGTCTATGGATGATGCAATCCAGATCAACTTACAGGATGATCAATCCTTATCCTTTTGAGACACCTTACCATGTCTAGGGATGACGCAATCCCGAATCAACTTACAGGATGATTAGTCCTTATCACTTTAAGACACCTCACCATGTCTAGGGATGAGGCAATCCCAATCTACTTACAGGATGATTAGTCCTTATCACTTTAAGACACCTCACCATGTCTAGGGACGATGCAATCCCAATCTACTTACAGGATGATTAGTCCTTATCACTTTAAGACACCTCACCATGTCTAGGGACGATGCAATCCCAATCTACTTACAGGATGGTTAGTCCTTATCACTTTAAGATGCCTCACCATGTCTAGGGACGATGCAATCCCAATCTACTTACAGGATGGTTAGTCCTTATCACTTTAAGACACCTCACCATGTCTAGGGACGATGCAATCCCAATCTACTTACAGGATGGTTAGTCCTTATAACTTTAAGCCACCTCACCATGTATAGGGACGATGCAATCCCAATCTACTTACAGGATGGTTAGTCCTTATCACTTTAAGCCAGCTCACCATGTCTAGGGACGATGCAATCCCAATCTACTTATAGGATGGTTAGTCCTTATCACTTTAAGACACCTCACCATGTCTAGGGACGATGCAATCCCAATCTACTTAGATGATGATTAGTCCTTATCACTTTAAGACACCTCACCATGTCTAGGGATGATGCAATCCCAATCTACTTACAGGATGATTAGTCCGTGTCACTTTAAGACACCTCACCATGTCTAGGGACGATGCAATCCCAATCTACTTATAGGATGATTAGTCCTTATCACTTTAAGACACCTCACCATGTCTAGGGATGATGCAATCCCATCACATACATTTTGAACCCAGTTCATGGATGATGCAGTCCTCACACGTACCTTTAAGACAAGTCTCATGTCTAGGGATGATGCAATCCCGATCAAGTTCCAGGATGATCAGTCCTGATCACTTTTAAGACAAGTCTCATGTCTAGGGACGATGCAATCCCGATCAAGTTCCAGGATGATTAGTCCTTATCACTTTAAGACAAGTCTCATGTCTAGGGATGATGCAATCCCGATCAAGTTCCAGGATGATCAGTCCTTATCACTTTGAGACAAGTCTCATGTCTAGGGATGATGCAATCCCGTCACATACATTTTGAACCGAAATCTAGGGACGATGCAGTCCTATCTTCAATTCTCGGAGACACCAGTCTACGGATCAATTCTGGGACCAAAGTCTGGGGAAGATACAATCCCCTACCTGTTCATTCAGGACTACATTCTCAGAGACCCAGTCTACGGCTCACTTTAGGACTGAAATCCAAGGATGATTCAATCCTCACATGTCCACCAAGGACTTCATTCTCAAAGACATACGTCTACGGCTCTCTTTAGGACTAAAGTCCAGGGATGATCCAATCCCCTCATGTCCACCAAGGACTTCATTCTCGAAGACATACGTCTACGGCTCTCTTTAGGACTAAAGTCCAGGGATGATCCGATCCCCTCATGTCCACCAAGGACTTCATTCTCGAAGACATATGTCTATGTCTCTCTTTTAGAACATGTGTTCAAGGATGATGCAATCCCCTTGTCACCTTAGACCCTGTCTAAGGACCATCCACCAACCTCTCTGTCGGTATCACCAATATAGGTATCCACATCATCGACCTCACTGTCGATGCGGGAAATCTCATCATAAGTGATCACATCGCTCCCCCTTTCGAGGAGGGTCCTTCTGAACTATTTTAAGTTTGTCTCAGAAAACTTTACTTGAGGTAGGGGTTTGGTTAGTACATCGGTAACTTGTTACAAATTCAAACTTTAATTCTTTTCTGCACCATATCTTGTATATAGAAATGTCAGATCTCTATGTGCTTTGAATTATCATGGAATACTGGATTCTCTGCCATTTTGGCACAACTCTGTTTGTCACATAGGATCACAGTTGGGTCCATTCTAAAGCCATACTGCTTCACAACTAGCAGAGCAAGCAGCCATATATTTCGCTTGTGCTGAGAGCCACACTAGATTGCTTCCTTCTAAACCATGAGATCATGGCTGATCCCAGACAGTAACATCCTCTCAATGTGCTCTTCCTGTCTGATACAATTTCTGGCCAATCAACATCTGTGTAGAGAAACCATATTCAACCTTGTAGCAAAGGTTGAGATCCACATCACCCATGGTGATCATTAAGCTCATCAATTGATTATCGATCCTGGGAACCCATACAGAACCTGATTCACACTTCTTCTTTAATTATAGCATTAAGAGAATGGTCTTATCTAGCCACTTGGAGCAAACATCACATCATGATTCTCTTCCTCTTTCTAAGAGAATCTTCTAGCCACAAGCCTTCTATAGTGTGTTTGATTTGTAAATATTTTGTTGAACATCTATCGCTTGTTCAGTGTTCATCATTCATCATGATCTTTCCTACAATTCAAAATTAAGTACATGATTAGTAATACTTCATAATCATCAAATCATATTGACATGATAACCTATTATGCATACAAATATCATTTACATAGTTATGCAACTATTTTGACCAATACTTTGGCACAACACTTTCCCATATCTTGTATGCATACAGTGGCTATCTAGATGCCTTCCATCTCTACCAGAACATACTATCGAGAGTGTGCACAGCTCTCAGCATGTCAGCAAAGAGGTTTCATTCTAGACAAGCAACAATGAAATGTTTGTCCAACTTACCAATCATATGCATATTAGTAGTATACTGTTCAATGCTCTATGAATGTTTACACTCAGCATGATATATTCTAGGAATACAAATATGCATACAAGCAATATCATTTACTATTTCAAATAACAACTCAAATACTTATCTTTTATGTTTGTGTGGTTGCCTCCTACTTGATCTTCTATATGTCTTTCGAACTTCTATTCATTTTGTACCACTGTGCATGCTCAAGTGTGCACTAGTGTCATCCTCATGATCTCATACACAAACATACATTCATTAGTATATTCTCAAAACATTCTAATTCTAAATAATATTGAATATGTATAGTCATGATCATTAGTATTCAGGGTTTCAGGGAAGTCTTCTTTTACTCATGCATATTCTTGTTTGATCATAGTACTCTTCTGGTTAATTAAATCATCAAGACAAGAGACATAATATGCATAAACCCTTGATTACTAACTTTATGAATAAGCATAACCAATCATACCAAGTATACTTATATAAGGGATCCTAACACAAGGTAAGATTCTAACTTGACATAAGAAAACATACCTGGATTAGTATACCTTCTTAGTTATGTACAACATACCTAAACAATCTCTTCAATGATTTAGAGATCCTGAGCTAGAACCTGCATGTCTCATAGGTTAAGAATAATATAACAAAGTCATACATACCTCGTAAGTAGAACAAAGATTATGGATGAGTCTTTGTCTTCATGTTGTCATGGTAATGGAACTTGATTTGTCTTTTGTGATGTACCTGTATCTTGTTAGCAAACAACATCAACCTCACACAACACCATAATTCATTAGTAGAATCATATAGCCCCAATCAATGAATGTCTTCGATCATTCACCTGCATTCATACTATTACTAGGGTGATAAGACAATTCTAACATTAATCAAGATTGTACTAATAAATAATATGAAGACAAACACATCATGAACTTAATCAAGAATCAGATTTCAAGACATACCTAAACCTCCTTAAGTCATACCTATCGAGACTTCTTATAGTCTTCTTATGTAAGGCCTTAGCCTCAACTCTCCCTAAAACTTGATCTGGAGCTTGATTAGGGTTTCCTAGAGAAATCCTAAAAATTCAATCTTTGACTTTCACACTTCTGAATGGATGGAAGGATGTGTCTTGCTAGCATACTTCAATTTTGAAATCTCCAAAATTTGACCACTCAAAATTGCCTTCGAAACTTCTGGATCTTATGGACAGGAACCCGAACTAGGGTTTGATGAAGCCCACCCTTCTGTCCAATCAAAAGGTTCGATCCAAGGCTCTAAACTCTTATTTTTCTAAGGATTTCCGGCCATGGTTACGGACTTCAAAAATTCCAACTTTTGTTGAAGCCCTAATTTTCCATCTTTCCGATCAAAATCCCGAACTGGGATTTGATCAAGCCCGGTCTTCTACCCAACCAAAAAATTTGATCTTGGTCTCTAAATTTTGATTTTCCTGAGTATCATTCAGCCGTGGATTCCAATTCCAAAAATTATAACTTTCTCCGAAACCCCAAATTCTGGAAGCCATGAATGAAGCTGCTCCAAAAATAATTCTGTTTTGACAGAAATATGTACCTGATTGTTTCTGTTATAACTCCAAACTTTTCACTCCACAGGGTCTGAAAACGTTTTCTGTGGTATTCTGATCTGTCATCTTTCCATCCCAATAGGTCTGACCTCAATTGGATTTTCTGAGAGAGAGTTATGCCAAGTGTCGCAACGTGACTTGTTTATGGGATAAAACAAGAGAGAAAACTTGTACCGAGTGCCACGTGTCATTGGTTAAACTTCGGCCTCTAAAAACATTTCCTGAGATAGTACAGTCTGTGTACTACCTGTCACTATTTACGAAATTTCATTTGGAGCTTCCTATCCCAAGTTATGCCAAGTGTCGCAACATGACCTGTTTATGGGATAAAACAGGAGAGAAAACTTGTACGGTGTTCCACGTATCACTGGTTCAACTTCGGCCTCTAAAAACATTTCTTGATATAGTACAGTCTGTGTACTACCTGTCTCTTTTTACAAAATTTCATTTGGATCTTCCTAGCTCAAGTTATGACCTTTTTTCCTAGGTCACTTGATTTTGACTGAGATCTGGAAGAGGCAGAAACCCTAACTTGTACTGATCATAACTTACAAAGTACAATGAATATAAGGGTGCCCTTTGGACACAAGATACCTGGAGATGTTATCTACGACTTGTATAGGTTTCAGATCCTGAACCTTCGCCAAAATGGATTTATGGCGAAAGTTCCACGATGACTGATTTTTTGCTATATAAAACCCTAACCTTCAAATTGTCGTAAGTAAAGCAAGTGTCGTAAGTGCCATACATTGCCTTCCTTCAGGTTAGCTCTCATACCATGTTAAGATTTAATATGCTAAGACAGAAAATAGCAGCATTTCATTCCATTTCACAATAATAACATATACAGGATCACTGAAGAAACAACAACCACAACATAAACACAAGAGACACAAATTTATCCTGGGAAACCCTCATGGGGTAGAAAACCCAGTAAAGCTTCCTCAACATAGATGACCAGAAATATACAAAGATGTAACCCTGAGCATAAGCTTCTCCTTCTCCATAGCAGACCTCTCCTCCACAAGTGCGCCACTCTCAAGTGAGTGAGTGTGTGTAAAATGAGGAATACACCTCCTCTATTTATACACTACTTTGACTTGTCTTTTACAGAAATCATGTAGGCTCGTATTTAACCAATGGGTTAAATACCCCACTACAACTAACTGGGCCGACCCTTCTAGAGTGGTCTAATAACCCTTTGACCCACATAACACATACAGGGACGACCCCCACTAGGGAAGTCTAATAACCCAAGTTACCATATTCCGACAGAGGAATAAACATCTCCGGATATACAATAAGATCTTCACGGAGGAATGAATCATCTCCGGAATAATAAAGTACAAATATAATATTCTTTGAAGTTACAATATCTCAACAGGTAAATCCATTAGCATGCTCAATAACAGTTCTTTCAGGATCACGTTCATGCATCCGTAGCCTGTACGACTTCACCTCAAACAAAACTATTTTAAAGGAATTAAAATCACACTCAAGAATGTCTTCCAAATAGCCATAGTACCTATTCTCGGTTTCTTCTGGATGTCTATCACTTCTAGAGGAAACATTGGTGACCTTAAACACTGCAGTTATCCCACATTCCGAGGTTTTCCTGTTATCATCCAACTTTTTGATACGAAATTTATGACCATTACACCACATAGCCTTGTGATGTTTCAACTGCAACATTGACAACATGTTACAAATACATTGTGAATTAATAAACGTCATATAGGAGTTAGTAAATATAATTGAAAACTTAAACAAACGAAATGTAATAATTGGAAAAATAGATCGAAGTAACTAGAAGAAATGTGGGTAAAAAAATTACTTTCCTTTTTATCTTTTAAACCATAGGCTAAATCAACTTCCCTTTGTGACGTAAGGTCAGGAATTTGATGTTGAAGACGATGAACTGTTTTAATCATGTTACTGACCTGTTCCCATGATAACCTACCGAAGAATTCTTCACAATCTTTTATCCAATGCTCCATCCAATCAAGGTTGTTTGCAATGTATAAATGTAAAGCATCCCACACTCGACCAACTATATGATAAAAAAACAATTCAATTTCATAATTAATTAGATCACCATTATAGGAACATAGTTTAAAATAGTTGAAAATGCATAATTATTAAAAAGAGTTAAAAAGCAGTATGATAATATAAAATTGGAAAAAATAAATGTGTAACATATTAATTCAACATTAACATATAATAATAATTACCTTTCACAATTCTCAATGTACCTCTCCCCAGTAGGACCTCCCCTTCAAATTTGTTGATGGAGTCGAGATGCCAAATGCGAGGCACATTCATATTTTCTGCTATGATATACCATGCATTGATATACCATATATCCTTCAACCATAGAACCCTCGGGACGTGCTCTTTGTCTAACAAAATCCTTCAATGACTTCAACTGCCTCTCCACCATCCACATCGACCTTGTGTGTACTGGTCCACATAATTCAATCTCCTCAACTTGGTGTATGAGGTAGTGTTCTTGTGCATTGAAAAATGTTGGAGGTAGATACTGTTGGATTTCACACATTAGCCGGGTAATTTCTCTCTTCCAATGCCTTATATCTTCTTTATGGATTTGTTTTGATGACAGCCACCTACAAATGATGCAATAAAACAATATGTCAATGCATATATAATATTTGTGGGGAAAACATATTATATGTCAATAAGTTCTGCTACAGACCACAAACCAAGTACATTTTCCAAGTAAAACATTACTTACCTCATGTATTTTCCAAGAACATAAATAATATGTTTTATGTTGTTGTCAATGTCATCTAGGAGAGACAAAGGTAGAACATACTGTATCAAAAAACACATAATTATTAATATTTATTTCTAGATAAGAGAATAAAATTAATAAAATAGTGCATATCGATAATGAAATATATTATAGACTAATGATTCCCTTAATGAATGTATGCCAATCATGTGTTTTAACCCCTGCAAAATCACCTTTTTCATCAAGATATTCTTTATGATTGACGAAAAATCCATCGGAAACCTGATATTTTTTATGACCTCTCTTACAATATTGCTCTGTTACTCTGTCAAGCACCAAGGAAGACTAATATTCTGTTGACGGCCATCGCCATTAGAATTAATGATCACACTTTGAAATGCGTGATTAGATTCTTGGATGTCACTACAAATCTTTCCAATTCTTTCTTTGCCAGTCCTTCCATCTAATATTCGCTATAACATTTTTGTTATGTTCTTCCCGATATGCATTATTTCAAACAAATGAACTATTTGCAGGTGCTCGTAGTATGGCAACCTACTAAATTGAATCGGGTAAATTTTGATTCCTCGTGTGCCTTAACGACATTCATGAAACATCAACAAAATCAAATTAAAACTAATTAATCAATAATGGTATAACATATCGCGTTGAACATAATTCAATACAAAAAAACAAATTGGCATACCTTGACGGTTTCTATCATATTCCACCTTCCATAGGTGAGGTGTCATTCTTTGTGGTTTTTTCCATTCTCTTCTTTACTATTAAAATTTTCTTTGTCTGTAGTTCAATAAATATGGTTCTTAGGCAGAAAGTGCCTATACTCATCGAACACTTCCTTTGCTAAACTCCTTGAACGATGAGATTTTATCCTGGGACCACAAAATGGACATGCAAATTTACCCTTGGTTTGAAGACCTACAAGATATATGAATTGGTGTAGCAAATTAGCGTTCAAATTTAAAATGATGCATGATATTATCAACATATATATAAAATATTAAGGAACAAAAGAAAGTAACAACATACCACAAAAATGTGTTAACCCAGGAGCATCATGAATTGTAAATGCAAATATTCCATGGAATTGAAATCGTCTTTGCCCGATTGGTCTAGAAATATCATACATAGTGACACCATCCCATAACTTCAACAACTCATCGATAAGAGGCTCAATATATCCATTCATATATTTAACCTGGTACTTTCCTAATTGGTCAAACATACATGATTAATTATATTTAGCGCCTATATGTCGTTATATATAAAAGACATAATTATCATGCACGAAACAAATCAATGAAATATTTACTGATCAGACTTTCAATTAAAAAATACCTATTAATTAAATACCTGGAACAATCATTGCCAACATTGTGTGCTCTCTCTTGATTGACGTCCAAGGAGGAAGGTTATTTTTTATAACAAAAACAGGCCACACTAAGTAGGTAGAATGAAGCTCTCCAAATGGATTGACACCATCATCTGCCAAAGAAAGTTTAACATTACGAGGACCTTCTTTAAAAATTGGCCATTTTTCTTCGATGTATCTCAATGCAGAACCATCTGCAGGGATTCGAAGAACATCGCTGCGAATTCTACTCTTTGCATGGAAATCCATAAACTGTTCTATACTTTGACACATGAACAACCGCTGGAAACGTGGGATTATCGGAATATAGCAAAGAACTTTTTGATGCACCTTTTTTGTCACTTTATCAGTTCGATACCTACTTGTTTGACATTATGGGAATTCATTTTCTAATGCATAGTGTCCATAGTATATGATATGATCAATAGGACATGCATCGATAGCTTGATACTCCATACCAAATGCTTTCATAATGACATATATCCCTCGTTATGTGCGTGGTAAAATATTTGAAGTTGGTAATAGAAAATCACCTAACAATCTACAAAATTCAAAAGAATAAATCAATGAAAACAATATTAATCATCAATATCGCATCCAAACTTTACACATTAGATAACAATAGCAACAATATAGGAAAAAAGTAAACCCTTTCTATATATACATATTGTGAACATACAGACAAAAAAAAAAAAAACAAATTACAGACCTTAGTATCTGTGTCATACAGGTGTTTGATAATCCATTCAAAACCTTCAAGTTCAATAACAACAATATAGCAGATAAAAGATTTGTTTTTGAGCCTTCATAAAGAGGTTGACGTGGATTTTCAAGTAGAGGATCAACATCATCACTATCATCCTGGTTGTCCTCATCCATTGGAGAAAATGTGTCTTGGATCAATCTATGTATCTCATCTTCCCGATTTGTGTCACTAATGCTATCTACATCCATTATATCATCATAAATAACTACTTGATCATCTTCAATATTCTGATGTAGAAGTTCATCAAGCCGTGAATGAGTATTTCTACTAGTACTTGGCAAATAACTCTCTGGAACGCGACATTTTGGGGGCATTGTCTATAAATTTACAAATAACATTGAAAAATTAGTTTGTATAGAACATATAGTAAAAAAATAAGACATTTTACTAAAATTCATGCAGACATGATGAATATAATAGTGAATATATTAAAAATTGAACCCCAAAAATAGTCTTACCGGGGGACGATATTCATAACCCCCTTCAGCGTGCCCCTTCTCCCTACAATGTCTTTCAACTATTTCTATTAAAAGTCTTCCTTTTTGCAAGCCCCTGCAATCAAAGCATGGACAATAGCATTTTCCATCTCCTCTCACATCTAATACAACTCTAAACTGAGCAAGCTTCCTTGCATTTTCATTCATAGTGACAAATCCTTGTAGTGGTACAAGTAATTGTCTTACCTACAGCACACAAAACAATAACTTGTCAATTATATTAGATATTATAAGTACATTCATGAATATAGTATATTATAATCCAATATTTTCAATATTTATAAAGAAAAACATGAAGACTAAAGTAAATATGAATGGAAAGATGGTTATAAGTTGGTTGTGAGAAAGTGAATTGAGAATGGAAAGATGGTAAGTTAATATAATCTAACGTTTAATGTGAACACTTGGAGGGAGATTGTACCCATGCAGTGGTTGGAATTTTAAATAAATATTCTTTCCATATTTTAAGGAATGCATTGTATCAAGAGCACTAAAATTAGAAGTGGTTCTGGTTGGTTACTTAAAAAAATTGTTAAATGTCAAATGTTAAGGAACCAAAAATATTGGAAAATTGATAACTACTTGTATAGTTTGAAGACCTAATTATATAGTTTGACCACCAAAGAGGGTAGGCTCTTAACCAATATTGTAGAAGAAAGGATTGTAATAGATACCAAGCATTATGTATGTCAAATGTTATATAGGACCGCAAACACACTAGACATAGTACCAATTGCAAGAGAAAACAATTTCAAATATGCCATTTTCAAAAATCAAGTTAACATGACCTAAGCTAAAAAAACAAGTTCTTGAAAAAAATATAGCAAGTTAAATGAAAATGATAGCAAGTTCTTGAAAAAAATAATAGAAAGGAAAAAAAGCAAGTTAACATGACCTAAGCCAGCTCATTACTAAACAATATTAAAATCTAACCCTTATAAAAATATAGACAAAAAATTACACATTACTAACCTTGCAAGTTCAAAATCAAAGCTATGCAGAATATCCAAGCTCATACAATCACCTGGCAAGTCCAAAATCTGTGCTCAATGAGCCGCAAGAAAAGAAAATGTGAAAATCATGGTGAGAGTGTGTAGTTTATATAGCTCGACATTTGTCCATGTTGCCACGAAAAATGAAACCTAGATTTTTCGTCCCTATATCGACGAATGTTCGTGGAACTTTAAAAAACATGGATATTGCCACGATTTTTCTACCCTGACAAAAAAAAAGTTAAAAAATCATTTTTTGAACCCACGAATGTTGAAAACGTGGAAAATTTTCGTGGAAAAATCCGCCCATATGTAGTAGTGTTAACTTTCTAAATACAATATGTCTATCATATGGAATGGACTATTGTTGCATTTTGTAGTTCGATATACATATCTCTTACAAAGCAGAGGATCACATATCAACATAAGGCATTGGACATAGCTATAAATCTGCAATGCACACTTAGAAGAGGTGAGTAATAATTGGGAATGGAATAAGTTTAGAGCCAACCTATTTCATTAACTAATAAGTTATAAGACCTATCTAATGGAAAATTAGTCCATGACAATGTTTGGTGCACTCTTTGTTTAATAAAGGGGGACCATAGAAATAATGACCAATGATGAGAAATTTTAGTGGTACATGAGTGTCAAATCCATTCCCTATGAAGTTTAAGTCAAATAGATGAAAAATATGCAAACAATGGGGACACAAGTCACCTCATTGTCCTATGTTACAAAAGTATCATACTTTGGCAAACATATCATTCTATAAATTGTAAATTGATAGGACATTATGTGAAAAAATATGGGTCATTATAGTTGATTGAAGAAAGCACATTGTATGCCTATCGAGTATAGGGGATGGAAGAGAATGGAGGAAGAGGACAAGGATGCTTTAGAGAAAGAGGATAAGGAAGATATGGAGGTGTGAGGAGACTGCCTTCTTTTAACTATGGATAAATTAGACACCATTAGGGGAATTTTGAGGTAAAAAATGGGCCTCAAAACAAAAAATGTACTATCAAAATCAACTTTTAAAGAACCAATCACATTCTAGAGGATGACATCATCTATAACAACTGAGGTGACATTAGTTGAGTTAAAGAGGCTTATTTTTCAAATTCTAAATAGTGAATGAAAATCCATATTTAAAACCATATCAATGTTGTAAGTAAACTACTTGTAATGAAAATAGTACTCTTAAATTACTTTTAAATATAATATAAATGTACTAAAGTACATTAAAATACTTAAAAAAATATACTCTTTATGTTTCAATATAAAATAAATAAATTACAAATACAAAAAAAAGTGAATGCTCTATTCAAAATCAAAACTATAAAATTAGTTTTCAATATATAACATATATTTTTAAATAATAAATTATTAATACTAAAAAAATAAAAATTTCTATTCAAAATCATATATATAATTTACATTTTATAATATATCATTTTAAAACTTTATTTAAATAAATTATAATATATAGATAAATTTACAATATAATGATAATGTATATCCTTACCATCCACGAAATGTGGGGAAGTATTGGTGAGTTTCCCGTGCACCGTTTCAGAAAAAATGATAATGTATAATTTATAATAATTTACAATATATTGATGAAGTTTTAAAACCTTATGTAAAAATACGTACTATTCGACTAAAATCAAAATATGTATATAATATATAATTTAAAATTCTTTTAAACTTTAAAAACCTTATTGAATATGTAGCATTTTACTTTAATGTTTGGCATAAATGATAGGAAATTTAAACTTTTAAAACCTTTGGGATTTAAACTTTTTAAACCTTATGTTATGGAAACGGGATTCTTATGAAAACGTAATCCATGAATATATTATTTTATTTTAGTATATGATATATAATTTTAAATCCATAAATTTCTATATGTGGAATAATTACTATTTATATAATATATAATTTTAAATTTAAGAATATTAATATAAATGAGATAAGTTTTATGAGATATAAGATAATAATTAATTTTTTTTTTTTGTAAAAGATATAAATTAAAACAAATGAAAAATAATTGTGTTGATTATTAAATGAATACATAAAATAAATACTTGGTTATCAATATATATATATAAGTTAATTAAGTATTTTGTAAATAAAAATAGATTTAAATAATGTAGATATTTATGTAAATAGATTATTAGTATTTAAATAATGTTAATATTTATATAAATAAATTATTAGGTTTTAGTTTTAATAAATTTAAGTTAGATTTATATAATAGTTAGTCAACATATTTTCTAAATATTGAAATATAGGTTGGATTTATATGACTATATAACTGATTTTTATTTTTAATGAATATAAGTTAAATTTATATAATTAATATATATTTTAAAAGAAATCACAATTTATTCAAGTAAATTTAATTTATGTTTAAAATTCAAAATTCAAAATTCAAAATTATAAATGTTATTGTAATCATATTTTGAATATCGAATAAATTATATTTCAAAATTCAAAATAATATACTTTATTTTATTTTATGAGTACATTACTTTTTACTTTATGAGTATATTACTTTTTACTTTATGAGTACATTCATCATATTATATTCAAAATCAATTTATGTATTCAAGAGTAATACTTTTAATCACATCAAAGAATGATTTTTTATTAATTTTATTTTAGATATCTTTTTAATTTAACTTAACCATAGTTACATTGATTGTAGTGTAAAAGGTGAGTTGTGAATATACCTCCCCCACAAAATGCCTAACTTGTAATATTTTATTATATCTCTTAGGAAGCCAATTTTAGACCTCTAAATTCCCCTAATGATCATGTGGCATTGTACAAAATCCCACATGTTATGTTCCTACTTTCACAACAAAAACCACAAGACATAGGAGTTCCTAGATTTGATAAAGAAATGGGAAGAGAAGGAGGTACACATTATGATAGAAGAGACACATAGAGAATATTGGCACAATGTGAAAGTACATGTGATAACATGACGTGGAGTAAGGACCATCATGGATGCATAAATAATACTTATAAGGAATATTAATAAAGTTTTGTCTACCCCACCAAATTTCAATGTAAATAGGAAAAAATAATTCACGTGTGATGTGATGGAGACATTTCATAATGCACCTAAGTATGAGAAGGAGGAATAGACTAGTAAAAGATCAAAGCATAAGTCTTCCAATCAAGTGAGTAACTTTTAAAAATTTTGTATCAAATTGTTCAATCATAAAAAGGTGTCAAAGGGATTAATAAATATCTTATTAAGATGTGTTGTCCCCTAAGTTGCACCCCTCACCTACACAACATTCTCTATTTTTATATGACACTTGTGAAGGAATGGGTTAGGAAGGGATACAATACCAAGGGATAAAATAGCTTTAGGGAGATATCTATTCATGCCTAGCTCATGGGTGAAATACCAACTCTATTCAACCGACAAATTATATAAATGGAAACAACAAATGTACCGTAGACGAGAATCCAATCACAATCTCTGAATTTTTCTTACATAAATCTATAAATAAATGTGGCTTATTAGACAATCACTCGACGTTAGAGTGGCATGGGTTGAACATCAGTACCATAATTGTTTCGTTAGTAGCATAAATTGTAGACATCCCCTTTCGTATGTTAATCCGATTTGACATCCACTCCACAAACATCTCTTTTTGGTTGCTATACCAACATCAACTTTAATCTATGAACATCTCTTTTTAGACGTTAATCCGACATCAAATCTACATTGCAAACGTCTCTTTTCGGACATTATATCAACATGGGAGCTACTCTTTCAATGTTTCGTTTTCGACGATCGACCGATGTGAAATTTAGTCTATCAACGTCCCTATCCAGACGTCTATCTGACGTCAAATCTAACATTGCAAAGGTCACTTTTTAGACATTAAACCTATGTGACATCTACTCTTACAACGTCTCTTTTTGGACGTTATGCTGACGTGAAGTTTAATCTATCAATGTCTCTATTTGGACATCAATCCAATGTCAAATATACATAGAAAATGTCTCTTTTCAGACATTGACTCGACATACAAGGACGATTGTTTTCAAAAATTTGTTGGACGTTTGGCTCACGTTTCCAGCAGTCGTTTAAGAGGGTGAAAAATTCATCTTATGCGTTGCTCAAGAAACACCTCGGGATGTCACTTAACTGACGTCATCTTACCGACATTAGTACAACGTAATACCAACGTCCATACCAACACATATTCGATGCTACATAGCGTTAAACAAATGTCGAATCCCCCCCCAAATGTAGTAGTGAGGAATGGTTTTTTTACATACCTGCAAAGCCAATCCACTAGAAGAAACAAGGATAGGTTCTTTGCACCAGGAAGCTGAAAACAGAGAATTCAAACTGCAACACAAAGAAATCATAATGTAGAGGCCCCACCTAAACAACTGAAACCACAGCCACGAACGATGAGCACGCCATGTCCGCACACCAGTATCGCACCAGAAATCAAAGAACAACACTATTTTGAGGCCAACAATAGCCAAAACAAATAACTACTTCATACATACATCCCACCAATGATGAAAGAAGAAGCTCCATAGAACCACCTCTGAACCATACAACAACAACAAGAGATAAATTGTTACAAGGCCAACAAGATAAATTGTTACCAGGCCAACAACACCCAAAATAGATAATTGATTTGCACATACATCCCACCAATGATGAAAGATGAAGCTCCCCGCAACCACCTCCGAACAAGGAAACAACGATGGGAGATAAACAAATAAACCCCAAGACACAAATGTAGAGAACAAAACCCTCACATCATTCAAAGCATAATTTAAGAACTTCGGGAAATTGCACAAGCCATACTAAACTTCTCGCTGAAGATACATGCCATTAACCAAGCACATCATAAACCCTAGCCAAAGCATAAATGCAACATTAATTCGTGCTCTGGACAAAAAAATACCATGCTTACCATAATTCGGCACAACGCATCGTAAACCTTGGACTGGTTTAACCCACCGCAAAGGCCACATTGCAACCCACCACAAATCATACAACCTATAACACCATACAATGGCCGACCCAAGTACAATGAAACCTCGAGCCCACTACCTGGATATTCTTTGCACTAACACAACATTTATTCTTGCTTACAGGAGCACACTGCCCATGCCTAGGAAGCGATTCCCAAGGCATGAGGTCACCTCCTTCCAACCAATAAAATACAAACAAATATCCATTACTTAAAAAAACCCAATTAATAAAAAAAATTAAACATTAGTCTAACTATACCACACCATAAAAAAATCAAAACAGATAATCCTGCCTCCCGATTTATAAATGTCCCCCATCAGGGACATACTAATAATTAGAGTATATGTCAGCATAGATAAAATGACAGAGAGAAATCTTTTATTTATATCCTACATAATTTTCATTGAGGCGAGTGGGGTTGTGATGTTGGATTTCTTGTTCAAATGCCAGTGAGTTTGTGCGTTCTTGGATTTTTTTTTAGAAAATTAAAATTATTGTTTTCTCATTGGTGAAGGACAATTTGGATAATACGTAAATCCCTGGAGGAGGAAATAAAATTGTCAGAGAAAAAAAAAAAAAAAAAAAAAAAAAAAAAAAAAAAAAAAAAAAAAAAAAAAAAAAAAAAAAAAAAAAAAAAAAAAAAAAAAATAATAATAATAATAATAATAATAATAATAATAATAATAATAAAAAAAAAAAAAATAAATAAATAAATAAATAAATAAATAAAAACATAAATAAATAAATAAATAAATAAAAATAAAAATAAAAATAAAAAAAAAATAATAATAATAATAATAATAATAATAATAATAATAATAATAAATAAATAAATAAATTTAATTTAATTTAAAATAAAAAATTCTACATTTTGACACATCACATGTTTCAATTTTGCAACTATCCTGTATGCGTACTGTTAGTCTAACCAGAAATATCTACTCACATGAGGCATGCCCTCTTTGGTGTTCTCCTTTTTCCATGAATGACAATACTGGATCTCTCAATGCGGTCACAACCTTCTTTTCCCAGAAACCCTTTTAGCTAGTATGTTTTCATATGACGGAAACGATAATAATACATTTCCAGCACCCTGTGAGAATCTGCAAGCTTCGACAAGAGGCATAATGAAGAAGACTGTGCATTGTAACGCTATTTGTAATAATTTCCAAATCCAATGAAGTAAATGATGCAACTCTCTATTTGAGTTTAACAATAAGCCAACAAAAGTTCCATTCAAATCTCCATTGCAAGATTTCCCACCAAATCATTCACTCGCTCTATGAATTAGATGTTCCAAGAATAATCTGAATGCTTTCTTTTCCTACTCTGAAAACTCCTTTGATCGATGCCCTATTGGGTAAATGCACTCATGTTTAATGAGTGGGTAATGTAGCCTTCTATTCAAGCCTGTAATAGAAATTTAGTTTCCCAAGACGATTTATGCATTAACACTTAAACTTTGAACTCGAAACAAAACACTAAGAAAAGAAGAACAATTCGGTCGAATGGATCCATAATGTAATATTGAGCGATATTGGGCATCTATAGCCTTGGTTCTTTCCTGGCACTCTTCACAATTTTTCCTTCAAATGTTGGTCCTCTATTTCCTCCTTTTTCAAGGAGGCAATAATTGTTCTTCTTTGTAGCTTGAAAGGCTATTTACGGGAGAGGAAGAGGAAGGGTCAGGAGGCTTCCGGCCTAAATAGGGTGGGAGGTGATGGAACCAAATTATTTGGTTACTTGACGCTAGGATCGCTCTCATTTGGAAAGATCTATTTTTTTGTAACATATAACCAACAACACCGTGGAGAGATGTTATCTTTGCTCCAACTTCTTAGGCCTCTGTGAAATCTACTGATATTGGATTTCAGACTTTTGACTCTGTTTACCCCATAGCATGAGAGGCAACTGATATTGATTCATGAGAGGCATTGGTAGAGGTTGAGTCAAACCTCGGAATACAGGTGTTGTTTAACTGTTCTTAATCTCTAACGGTTGGTCAATTTTTTGCTTGAGTTGTTTAGTGTGGATGCCATTTAAATGAAACACAAATATTCAATTTTCCTTCAATACCATGCAAACACATGTAGCAATTAAACACACACAAAAATAACTACTGAGAGTTGTCAGGGACAGTGATAAATTGAAGAATTTCATGGAGAAAATACTCACGAAGGCATTTCTCTTTATGAAAACTATAACATTTATAGCAATGCGAAAGAATACACCATGTTGTTAATATGAAATTCAAAGTTGCATGCGAAGCCTCATTTCATAGAAAAAGGACTTAGCAAATTGTTGGAGAACGATGATTTTATCCCTAAATATGATATAACATGACAAAACAAGGCAATAAAACTAAAATGGAGAACAAAGATTTGGTTCGAGTTGATTTAACCCCCATTTCAATGCTGGAATGCCTCTGTCTATTGGGCTGTAGCAGATTGAAGAGGATTTCAGGGATGTCTGATCTTGAAAAGCTTAAAGAGTTGGCGATAATTGGGTGTTGTGAGCTAGAAGAGTTTCTATGTCTTGCCGTCTCAAGCCTCGTATTCCTCTAGTACTCGGTGGCGTTTATAAGATTTGTTACCGTGATTTTCCCTATTTCTTGGAAGCTTTTACAATAATCATTTTGGTATATTCCTTGTTTGGTATTCCTATTCTTCAACCAATTTTACAATAGTAATTGGAGGCTTTTACATTACTGCTTCGTGTGAAAATCCTCACAGCAGATCTAAGAGCTGATGTATACCTCACAATGAAAGAATTTAGGAATAAGATTAAGAGTGGTCAATGCAGTAAAATGAGCAACATAATAATAATACAGTAGAACTCAGATAGAAGCAAAATAAATTCACACACACCAATTCATTAATCACAATATGGTCAAATAAGTAGTACAATGCATGAGGATTCGAATGCCAAAGTGGCAATTCGAAGTAGCGTTCATGGAGAGATCAAAAGATCACTGGAGTGTCATCGGAGCACAACTAGAAGTCTTCATCATCACCAGTGGATTCATTAATGCTCAAGTAATTGTCAACCATCATTCAAACTGAGTCCAATTGAGTGTGGTAGGTGTAACTGAGTGTAACTAGCACTAACTGAATGAAGGAGGCTTAGTGGAGGGTGCATGAGGAGCTAACTGGAGTCAAAATGGGCAGTCTAGTCTCACTGGAGGTCCATCAGAGTGATACAGTCAGTTGAGAGTAAGTCTTTCCTTAAATCAAGGAAATAACTAAAGATAACTCAATTAACTGAACTGAATTTGAGTGGTATGTGAGAGAGGGCAAGTGGCTTCCTAAAATCAAGGAAGAAGGGTGCACTAAGCTCTATTGGGGCTAAAACTAATCCATGAGAAGCTCCCGGGGCTAGCTAGCTGAGGGCTAGGTGCTGGGACTGATGACTGGGATGCATGCAATTGCATTCGTGCATGCAACATGAAGAAATGCATGCAAGACTGAAACTACAAATAATGAAAATGATGGTAGGATTAGGATGGAGTATAGGAATATCCTAACACCTTGCTTCTTATGTACTTTTCCTCTGGCTACCCTACCTATCCCTATGGCAGGGACATTGCTGCACTGTAACTTTTTCTCTTGTTTATATATCTTATATACAAAGATAGTTTTTATATCTTCCATAATTTTTCTTGAAAATTAATTAGAATGCGTTGTTGCATTTTTAATTCAACTGTGCATGCATCTTCACTAGTTCAAGGGTACCCGCACGAAGCTGGTACCCAAAAAGGATGCAATAGGAGCGTGTGAGCGAAAAAAAAAGAGACGCACACGCGCTTCCAAATGGGCACATGCGTCTCAGCTTTGACAATGCTGAACGCCCACGTGGTTGAGCTCATGTGGACAAAATGCGCATGCATGTGTTATTAACATGTACACACAAAATAGCACGCACGTGTTAATGACGCGTGCACGTCCCTATTTTTTTATAAAAAAAAAATAGAGCTCACGGGTTTGTCATTTTCAACAAACCTGCGAACGCATGGAGACCAAACAAGCACCCTGTGAATGCGTCGTGGAGCACTCGGAGGCCTCCTCAATGCCACCAATTTGCACCTCCACCACCTTTCCAACGTTGTCTCCAGGTAGGTGCTCAATGAAGCATGAATTTGCTGTTTTTTTTTTTTTTTCCATTTCCATTTTAATTTAAAAAAAAATTTACAATCCATTAAAACACCCAAAAAATTTCATTGCAGGCCATCTACACCTAACAAGATGAAAAACACACCTGAACCATCAGAGGAAACCAATGAAACCCGACCTTCAGAAGACAACATTGGAACGGACAATGAACCGAATGAAAACCTCGAAGATTAATTACACCAAGATTTAAATGAATTAAGGGTATTAAGCGATGAATTGAAGAACACCAAGGAACCCTCTCAGGTTTCCTTGGCTTCATCATTGCAAAACATTATTGAATCTGTCAACATTACACACAGTGAGATCACACATTTGAGGCAATACAGGTCTCGAATGAGGGAACACTACTCCACTGGGATGTCCAAAGAGTAGATAAAGGACCTCAACATCACCAAAGCCTAGTTGTACATCAAATTCATAGTTCCCTTGGCAAGATAGCCTCTAGATGTGAGGAAGAGACGAGTTTGCATAGACTGGTGTATTTACCAGCCATGGAGAGATAACTGGAGAAAGAGATGGTTTATGGTGTTTGACAGGCCCCCGTGCAACAATTTGGAGGTCCCATAGTATTTCCTTCAGAAATTGTGGGCTGAGTTTGAGCTACGCTACCATGTCAACTGTTTTGACATCAATGTGTTTCATGGTGTCAGTCTTGGCTCTTCCCAAGATCGACCTCAGGCCCGATGCAACCCACTTAGAGGACCTCCTGCACGTAGGAGAGAGCCAAACCTCCCTTCTCAGCCACCCAGGTTTGGTAGAGTCCTAGTTGAGATTGATGATTCAGTTAGATGTGCCAAACATCATTTGCTTAGACATACCACATTTGTGGCTTTGTCTTCATAGAGTTGGGAGGACATCGATCAGATAGACATAGCTGCACCGTCTATGGGTGATGGCCGGGACATGCCGGGTACAGGTGGAACCTAGGAGGGGCCTTCTAGTCCTACTGCAACAACGACACATCATTGTTCTCACTATGTTCATTCTTGCCATGGTCCTACGCAGCAGCATGCGACGGAGAGCTACATGGATCAGGTTAGCTATTGTTTTATTTAATGTGCAAGTATTTGTTGTATTTTATTTGATATCGTATTGTTTAATATATTTAACTTTGAATTACACATTGTTGAATTTATTTGTTTTAATGTACAGTTATTCAGGGTTGAGTCTCTATCCTCTAGGTGGGAGGACATCAGTTCCTTTGACCTAGATCAAGCCATGGCATCAGCAGAGGAAATTGCGGCAACATACACACAGGTAACTTCTTTACTTTGAATAATTAGATCCCGTTACGAGTAATTTGTGTTCAGTAATTACAAATTATTTAGCACTGAGTAATTACCATATTATCATCGTATTTTACAGTTGTGTTTATCGTATTGTCAAAATTATTTGAGAGCTATAAATTCATATAATCCAACCAAACAAAAATGAAACCTTATAAAACATGAAAACCTAATAAAACTAGAAACATCTGTTCATGTTCACTTTAGGCATCCTAGACCTCTAATAATTATAGAAATGGGAGAGTAATTTCCAAAATCTGTCATTCTTACTTGACCAATGATGAGCCCATAGCTGGGGTTTTGATGATGCCCGCAGTGTCCTTCATCCTCAGACTACCATCCAATGCTTGCTTGCTCTTCCTGTGCTTGACCAATGTCATGTGTGTTATTGATGCTTTTCCATTTTTCACCATGTCATCCAAGTTATCTTTTCCATGTACTTTCCTTATCCAAATCATCTTCAAATGACCACAGTATGAGTCATTTGACTCTTGGCTCAATAGGTGTGCCAATGGATCCAATGCCCATCACTTTTTCCACCAAATCAACCTTTGATTCCATGTCCTTATGCCATGTGTTCTTCAAGCTTAAAATTTGTCATTAATGTTGTCATCAATGACAATAATAGACAACCATATTCATCAAGCTCTCCTCAATCTCCCAAAATCTTCACACGTTGCTTCCTTAAAAATGAAACTTGTCTTCTATTTCTACTCTTGTCTTCTATGAAACTTGTCTTCTATTTATAGTTTTATCATTAAGATGATTAAATAAATCAAATATGATTTATTTAATTATGGACATGCCATGTCACCTTCTATCCTTTCAGAATATTAAAAGTGAGACACACATATGCCCTTAAGATGCCCGCAATGCACTCTTAAAAATGCCCACAGTGGGCTCCACTTTGATGCCCGCAAGGTCCATCAACACATGCTTGTATTGGTCTTGGATTATGCATTGAATGGTCTCATGTAAATTCCCGTAGGTCCTTATCAATATGCTCACAATACACCACAAATGCCCGTAGTGGGTGCTTGAAAGAATGCCCACGGGGTCCTTTTGATTATGCCCACAATGGTGCCTTGAAATGCCCACAAGGGGCCTTCCAAATGCTCACACATCTTCCTTGTCCACCTCATCATCTTGTCTTTTCCCCCTAATCTTATGTTTTCCAATTCATCCTCCTCCATGTCACCAAGTTATCAATCCTTCTTGTCACCAAGCATGTCCTCCTTGTCATGTTCCATGTCATCAAACACCATGCTTGACAAGTCATCAAGATTGCTTGCTTGTCACTTGTCTTTGTCTTGTCCTTAGCTTTCCATGTCCTTATTCCATGCTTGTCATAAAAAAATTTCACGCTTGACATGTTTGATGCTTTCCATGTTTTTCATACTTGTCACCTTTGCCATCCCTCAAGCCATGTCAACATCTCCATTGTGCTTTTCATAATGTGTATGCTCCATGTTCTTAACTCTTCCATGTCTTTGTCATTAATGTATTGTCATCAATGTCATTACAAAGTCCTTTTCATCAATCCTTTGTCATGTCTCCACTTTTTCAAGTCTTCTATACCTGTCATGCTTGCTTGCCACTTGTCAAGTCATCAAAGCTTGCCATGTTTACCATTTGTCCAGTCAAGTCTTTGCCATGCCATCACTTCCCCCTTTGTCCTTAACATGTTGTCATCAATGAAAAAAGTTTGGCCATCAAACACTTCAAGCATAAATTGTCAACCTTCTTTGCCAAATTATTATGGGCCCAATCCATTGTGGGTGAAAGGACACAATCCACACAATCATGTTCTTTACCAAGTCTTGAACAAATGGACTGCACCAATACAATAAAAACGTTATATAATATCAAAAGCCCATCAAACCACTATCATCTAACTTGAATATAAATTAATTGCAGTCATTTTTTTTAAGTACTATCATTGTCATTCTCATTGGCATTGTGTTTCATATTGTTTTTATAACTTCAGTCTAAAAATTGTACTGTTCGCATAGGTGTCCGCAAGCTCTAGCAACCAGCCATCGCCACCGGGGATCAACAAATCTCCATGTGCGCAAGTATTGTGTGTATTAAAGCATAAATTTAATTTCAAATATGATGACTTGTCTGTGTATATTTATATCTTTCTATATTAAACTATGAGGTTATAAATTTGTATGCAGGTGTGAGCAACTCGGCCTGGCAGTGACGTTATTCCTCCCTCCCCAGCCTTTCTGCCACCGTATATGCAAGTTGTATCACCTGGCATACATGCCCCATTCCATGCATCCCTCCCCACCCCCTTCCATATAGCCCCCCCCTCCTATCCAGCACCACAGTTCCATCTAGCTCCCCCTTCTATTTCATATCTTGCATCTCATCACCCCATCCCAACCTTTCCACCACCTCCGTATCAGTTTCCCATGTTCCCACCCTCCCCCATCTGACCATGACACACCTACCATCCACATTCACCCATCCCTCCACCGCAACACAAAACTCGCCCCCCCCACATTCCCCCACCACACTCGCTTCCCCTTCCAGGGTGCCTTGATTCATACTATATCCAGCTAGGGTTTATCGCCCTAGACATGCATCTCCACTTGTCCCACCCCAGTCCATGCCTCCTTCTGCCACCCCCCCTCCTTCCACTATCCCCCCAGTGGTGTAGCCACCATCTATGTGGCTACATACTCCCCTATACCGTACACCCTAACATCGGAGTAGGTTGTCCAGCCGACGGCTCTATCTGCCGGCCCTCAAGACCAGCCGGTTGTGTTCACTGTGAGATTGACTAGTTTATGAAAATCTCGTTCAATTTTAACGAAAATTACTATATGCATCTAATTTCATCATTTATCTAATTGTTCTAAATGTTGCAGGGTGGCATTGTTGAGAGACTAGGAGCATGGAGGAAGGAGACCCCCTCACGACTTACAGTCTCACATGAGGTGAGTTATCTAAGATTTGAAAACTATTTTTATTTTTAAATTATGTTTTATACTTGTATAATTTCCAGGAAAATTTGACATATTATTGTTGTCGTTTCAGGGCTCAAAGGGACGTGGTCCAAGACGCCCGAAGGACCCAACTTCCTCTAGCATGAAGAAGAGGAAGATCGATTTTGGAGATGCACCTGGGAGCTTCGAGGGTGGGCAGGAGGATTCAGAGACCCTCCTATGTACACTAGCCACGATGTGGCATTTTGGGCATGAGTTGCCATATTTTGTATAGGGAACCATGAGCCATATTTTGTATAGGGAACGAGTTGCCATATTTTGCACAAGGCATGAGTTTCCATTATATAGACGTTGGGAATGATGTTCCATTTTTCCAAAAAGTGTACATGATTGGATCATTTTTGCATATTAATAGATGGACCTGCACTTGTCTATATGGCTTTGTCTTTGATTACATTTTTGCATACATGATTTTGTCTTCAATAACAATGTTATGGAAAAGTTTTCACATACATATAGATGTTATTTCTAGACACCAAGTGACCTCAATATGAGTCCCTTGTATTTGAATGGGTTTTGCATCTTTTCCTTTCAGCAACAACAAACCTAACCAAGCAAACTAAGGAGTGATATTTACATTACAAAGTGTTGTGACTTTAGGGCTACAAAAAAATAAATAGGAGACGATGACTTCTTCCATACTTAACCTTGTAATGGTTATAATAGTCAATTCTAACAAGCATTGCATCACATATTATATCAAATTAACCTAGATATATGAGAAGTTCAGATGTGTGCTTCGATGGAAGGATTAACCATATCACTTGAATTAGTTCAAACATGAGGGGTGTGCATAGGTGCAATTGGATTGACCTATACAAGAGAATTGTTAATGTAGTTACATATGGATCGTTCTTTGTGTGTTAGTATGTGCCTTTAATGAAAGCATGGTTAATGTGTTGAACTACTACTTGCACAAGTTGGCATAGACCCTTAGTGTTGATAATGTCTTCAATGTTTTGGTAATATTTATAATCACTCTTTGTAATTTAAGTATCTTGGATTTTTTGATGTTAAGACACATATTGAACATAGTCAACTCAATGGTTCAACACATCATTTTACCCCATAATCCATGGAATATTCATTGGAGTCATGTGAACCTCATTTTCATCACCTCAACCATGGTCAAGGCACCAAGATTCATCCTTAGTAGTCAAAACCTCATGTTCACACCCATATCACACTCAAAGATAAAAAATTATTTTAAAGGGCATGTCTAGGGGTTAAGAGAATCTTGATGGATAATATCCTTAAAACATTTATATTCGATTTGAAGCCTCATATGTACTCACCTTATCATTGTCAATACCTAAAGACACATCCTTAGTGCACAAAACCTCCAAATGGAATCCATATCCAAAACAAAGGCCATGTATTCCGTCTAGAGAGCTTGTGTAGTGATTCAAGGACTTGTTCATGGCTCATGAGCATGGAAATATTCATTTAGGTCCTAATAACCTTTATATTTTTTAATCACCATGGTCGAGGGCTAGAGACCCATCCCTTATGTTGAAAATACTCTATTGGCATTGTTGTAGGAGCTTTATTCAACTAGTCAACTAGGATAAAGAGTCATGTTGGTTGACTGACTGAGACAGATAGTTGCAATAGCTATAGTTATCTCCCCTCTATGTAAAGAGCATAAATATGCATCATCCTATGATTGTAAAAATAAATATTTGTTAGGGATTAATAAAAGGCTAATTATTGATGGCTCTAAAGTTACATTCTCCCCTTTCTCACTTTCGATTTATGTGTATGAATATGTAGATATATCTTGGATAATGACACATAATAACACATATCGGTAATACTGATTATGACATGTATTGTATAATGGATGCATACTTGCATATATGTTGTGTGAGAACGAGACTATTTAGTGGTGGGAAAGTAAATTGGAAAATTACATGAGAAATTATGCAAGAAGGAATCAACTAACTATTGCACATGCTAGGGCATGATTTTTTATAATCACTCGTGAGAGGTTCTTATAGTCAAATAAATTGGATATAAATAAATTCCTTGAGATAAATAATACATGACCATAGAAGAAGATTGAAATTTGAGGTCAAAACTCATTAATGAAGGTAGAATGAGCTTGGAGTGATAGATTGGGAAACTTTTAGATGAATGCCTAGAGGTCTACACACAAGTTAAAGAAAAAAAGAAAAGAAAAACTCCTAACATTGGGAACAAATAGCCAAAACCAACAATGCAACTAGAACACAATGACCAAGGGAACTTCAAAATGCAACACCACTCCACAAACGAAGTTGCTTTAGACCTATCTCATTTGGTATGAGAGAAGATGCTTTAGAGACCTAGAGACCTCCCTACCACTTCTCTCATTTGGTATGAGAGAAGTTGCTTTAGACCTACCTCACTCATGTCAATGCTTGAGTTTTTGGAGGCCGACCTCCCACCCCACATGTCCTCTTCAACATTTTTTGTTCTCTTGGTTTTGTTCCCACCGAAACTTTTTTCATGCTTTTGGTACCTTGAGGTATATCCTCAACCCAAAAAACTCTTATATTATGTTAATTATGTTGGTTATTGGCTTCACCCAACAAAATTATATTTAACAATACACATATGGCTAGACTTGGTTCCCCATGCTCAATGCTCACTATATTTAACAACACACTTATCTTAAAATTAATTCATGTCTTGTTAAATATTTTATAATGAAATAGCTATTTGAGAGCACCACCTTAGACCAAGCCATACCATTAATATAAAATGTACATTAGAGAAATGACCTAATTCAATTTCCTTCTATAACTCTAACCCTGACCCTGACCCAAACCCTAGCACTAGACCCTTTGTGCCCTTTAGATACTTCCTCCAATATGTCATAACCTCCCTACAAGTAACACTACCTCTTCACCCTCTTCAAAATGGTTCCACTATCATGAAACTCAAAATATTGATAAATTTACTGAGCAAAACCCTTCATCATCATTGTCATCTCTAGGTTCCTCATCAACATCTCCATCATCATCATCTTCTTCTTCATCATCATCATCATCTTCATCACCATAACCATCATCATCAACATCTTCATCATCATCGCCAGCATCATCATCATCATCTTCATCACCATCACCATCATCATCAACATCTTCATCATCATCAACAACATCTTCATCATCATTGTCATCTCTAGGTTCCTCATCACCATCTCCATCATTATCATCTTCTTCATCATGATCATCATCATCTTCATCACCATCACCATCCTCATCAACGTATTCATCATCATCACCATATTCATCATCATCACCATCTTCATCATCATTGTCATCTATAGGTTCCTCATCAACATCCCCATCATCATCATCTTCATCATCATCATCATATCCATCACCATCACCATCACCATCATCATCAACGTCTTCATCATCGTCACCATCATCATCATCATCAACATCTTCATTATCATTGTCATCTCTAGATTCCTCATCAACATCTCCATCATCATCATCTTCTTCGTTGACCCCCATGTGCAAAAATTGCACACTCCCTTACTGAACAAAACCCTAGTTTCTAGAACGGACCTACAAGGTGACACCCAAGCCATGGGACTAGAGGAGAGGGGCACCCCTAGCACTATCTCGACTTCCTGAATCCAATGGATTTGACAATTTGTTGATCCGATCTACGGTCGTAATTCTACGGCTCGTTCCGCCTCACATCCAAAAGACCTTCAGGGACAACTACTAGATACCTGCCAGGGGCATAGAATTCTAACCGTGCAACAAAACCAGGTTCCGGGGAGTCTTGCAAGTGTGTATAGGAAGGTTCCATCTAGGAACGCTATCCATACATTCCCGGTGGATGATTTTGCAAAGTTGATCCCCATGTGCAAAAATTGCACACTCCCTTCCCAAGCAAAATGCTAGTTTCCAAAATGGACCTACAAGGTGACACTTGGTCTATGGGAGTGGAGGAGAGGGGAACCCCTAGCACTATCCCGATGTCCTGAATCCAACGGATTCGACGATTTGTCAATCAAACCACGGTCGTAATTCTATGGCTCATTCTATCTCGCATCCAAAAGGCCCTCAAGGACACCTATTGGATACCTACTGGGGGCATAGAATTCCAACCGTGCAACAAAAATGGGTTTTGGAGAGTCCTGCAAGTGTGTCTAGGAAGGTTCCAGTTGGGAACGATATCCATAAGTGCCCGGTTGACGATTTTGCAAATTTGACCCCAATGTGCAAAAATTGCACACTCCCTTACTGAGCAAAACCCTAGTTTCCAAAATGGACCTACAAGATGACACCTGGGCCATGGGACCAAAGGTGAGGAGCACCCCTAACACTATCCTGATGTCTTGAATCCAACAGAGTCGACGGTTTGTCGATCTGAGCCACGGTCGTCATTCTATGTCTCGTTCTATCTTTCATCCAAAAGGCCTTCAGGGACACCTACTGGATACCTACCGGGGGCATAGAATTCCAACCGTGTAACAAAACCGATTTCTGGGGAGTCCTGCAAGTGTGTCTAGGAAGGCTCCAGCTGGGAACACTAGCCATGAGTGCCCGGTCGATGATTTTGCAAATTTGACCCCAATGTGAAGGCCATGCCAATCTTGCTCAAGGGAGCCATTTCTCATCGGGAGGTCCCTAGGCATGCGTGGCCACCGTGGACACATCCGCAATGGCCATATGCACCTGTGGGAGCTGACGAAACCCAAGTCCGCTCGCAGGTTTGGGTTCCGTGTCACTAGAGAAAATCCTAAGAGTGTCCTTGAATGGCCCTGGGGTGCCCGACTAGAATGCCCGTAGCACCCAAAACATGGCTCCGTTCATGCATCCGTCGATTCCGATGGGTCCGGGGCGCCGGGTTTCAGCTAGGGGACCCCCCACACTGTGCCTCGAAGACCCGAAAATGGTGCCAATGAGCCATCTCTGGAGCTATGGTTTTACTCAGTGAGGGCCATTCCAAATTCGCTGAAGGGGACCATTTCTCATCCGAAGGCCCCTGGGCGTGCATGGCCACTGTGGATAGGTCCACAATGGCCACATGGACCTGTGGGAGCTGACGGAATCCAAGACTGCTTACCGGTTTGGGTTCTGTGGCCCCAGATCAAATCCTCAAAGTATCCCTAAATAGCCCGGGGGTGCCCAACTAGAATGCCCGTTGCACCCAAATCGTGGCTTCGTTCACGAATCCGTTGATTCCGATGGGTATGGGACGCCGGGTTTCAGTTAGTGGACCCCACACACCATTCCTTGAAGACACAGAAATGGTGCCAATCAGCCATCTCCGGATCTAGGGTTTTTCTCAGTGACGGCCATTCCAAATTCGCTCAAGGGGGCCATTTCTCATCTGGAGGCTCCCGGGCGTGCATGGCCACTATGGATAGGTCCATAATGCCCACATGGACCTATGGGAGCCAACGGAATCTAAGTCCGCTTGTCGGTTTGGGTTCCATGGCCCCAGAGCAAATCCTCAAAGTGTCCCTGAATGACCCTGGGGTGCTCGACTAGAATGCCCGTAGCACCAAAACCGTGGCTCCATTCGTGAATCTGTTGATTCCAGTGGGTCCGATACACTGAGTTTCAGCTAGGGGACCCCCCACACCGTGCCTTTAGGACCCAGAAACGGTTCCAATGAGCCATCTCCGGAGCTAGGGTTTTGCTCAGTGAGGGCCATTCCAAATTCATTCAAGGGGGCAATTTCTCATCCCGAGGCCCCCGAGCATGTGAGGGCCACGTGGACCTATGGGAGCCGACGGAATCCAAGTCCACTCCCCGGTTTGGGTTCTGTGGCCTCAGAGAAAATCCTCAAAGTGTCCCTGAATTGCCCTGGGGTTCCCGACTAGAATGCCCGCAACACCCATACCATGGCTCTGTTCGTGAAGCCGTCGATTTCGGTGGGCCTGGGGCGCCAGTTTTAAGATAGGGAACCCCCCATACCATGCCTCGAAGACCCAGAAATGGTGCCAATGAGCCATCTCCGGAGCTATGGTTTTTCTTAGGTAGGTCCATTCCAAATTCTCTCAAGGGGGCCATTTCTCATCCGGAGGGCCCCGAGCGTGCATGGCCACTATGGATAGGACCAAAATGGCCATGTGGATCTGTGGGAGCTAATGGAATCCAAGTTCCTTCACCAGTTTGGGTTCCATGGCCCCGAAGCAAATCCTCAAAGTGTCCCCAAATGGCCCAGGGTGCCAGACCAAGATTCCCGTAGCACCCAAACCGTGGTTCCGGTCGTGAATCCGTCTATTTCGGTGGATCTGGGACACCGAGTTTCAGCTAAGGGACTCACCATAGCGTGCAGCCAACCCCTCGAAAACCGTGCCAATGAGCCATCTCCATAGCTAGGGTTTTTCTCAATGAGGGCCATTCCAATTTCACTCAAGGGGGCCATTTCTCATCCGGAGGCCACCGGGAAGGCATGGCCACCGTGGACAGGTGGACATGGCCATTGTGGACGTATCCACGGTGGCCGCGCATGTCCGGGGTCCTCCGGATGAGAAATGGCCCCCTTGAGTGAATTTGGAATGGCCCTCACTGAGCAAAACCCTAGCTCCGTAGATGGCTTATTGGCACCATTTCTGAGTCTTCAAGGCATAGTGTAGGGGTCCCCTAGCTAAAATCCAGCGTCTTGGACCCTCCGGAATCGACGGATTCGCGAACAGAGCCATGGATTGGGTGCTACGGGCATTCTAGTCGGGCACCCTGGGGCCATTCAGGGACACTTTGAGGATTTGATCCGGGGCCACGGAACCGAAACCGACGAGCGAACTTGGATTCCGTCATCTCCCATAGGTCCATGTGGAAATTGTGGACCTTTATATAGTGGCCACGCATGCCCAAGGGCCTCCAGATGAGAAATGGTCCCCTTGAGCGAATTTGGAATGGCCCTCACTGAGCAAACCCCTAGCTCCAGAGATGGCTCATTGGCACCGTTTCTGGGTCTTCAAGGCACAGTGTGGGGGGTCCCCTAGCTTAAACACAACGTCCTGGACCCACCGGATCGACGGATTCATGAACAGAGCCACTGTTTGGGTGCTGCGGGAATTCTAGTCGGACACCCCAAGGCCATCCAAGGACACTTTGAGGATTTCCTCCAAGGCCACAGAACCCAAATTGGTAAGCGGACTTGGATTTCATCAGCTCCCACAGTTCCACAGTGGCCACACATGCCTGAGGGCCTATGGATGATAAATTCCCCCCTTAAGCAAGATTGGCATGGCCTTCACATTGGGTTCAAATTTGCAAAATCGTCAACCGGGAAATTATGGCTACTGTTCCTAGCTGGAACCTTCCTAGACACACTTACAGGACTCCCTGGAACCTAGTTTTGTTTCATGGTTGGAATTCTATGCCCCCGGTAGGTATATAGGAGGTGTCCCTAAAGGCCTTTTGGATGCGAGATGGAACTAGCCATAGAATGACGACCGTGGCTCGGATCGACAAACCATTGACTCCGTTGGATTCAGGATGTCAGGATATTGCTAGGGGTGCTCCTCTCCTACGGTCCCGTGGCCCAAGTGTCATCTTGTAGGTCCATTTTGGAAACTAGGGTTTTGCTCAGTAAGGGAGTGTGCAAGTTTTTCACATTGGGGTCAAATTTGCAAAATCATCGACCGAGCACTTATGGCTATCGTTCCCAACTGGAACCTTCCTAGACACACTTGCAGGACTCCCTAAAACCCGGTTTTGTTGCACGGTCGGAATTCTATGCCACTAGTAGGTTTTCAGTAGGTGTCCCTGAAGGCCTTTTGGATGCGAGACGAAATGAGCCGCAGAAAGACGACCGTGGCTCGGATCGACAAACCGTTGGATCCAGGACATCGGGATAGTGCTAGGGGTTCCCCTCTCCTCCAGTCCCTTATCCTAGGTGTCACTTTGTAGGTCCATGTTGCAAACTAGGGTTTTTCTTAGTAAGGGAGTGTGCAATTTTTGCACATGGGGGTCAACTTTGCAAAATCATCCACCGGGAACGTATGGCTAGCGTTTCCAGCTGAAACCTTCCTAGAAACACTTGTAGGACTCCCTGGAACCCAGTTTTGTTGCACGGTTGGAATTCTATGCCCCCATTAGGTATCCGACAGGTGTCCCTAAAGGCCTTTTGGATGCGAGATGAAACGAGCCGTGGAATGACGATCGTGGCTCGGATCGACAAACCGTCGAATCCATTGGATTCAGGAGCCTAGAGATGACAATGATGATGAAGAGGTGATGATGATGAAGATAGTGATGATGATGAAGACATTGATGATGATGATGATGATGATGACGAAGAAGATGATGATGATGGAGATGTTGATGAGGAACCTAGAGATGACAATGATGATGAAGATGTCGATTATGATGATGATGGTGATGATGATGAAGACGTTGATGATGATGGTGATGGTGATGGTGATGAAGATGATGATGATGAAGAAGATGAGGATGATGGTGATGATGATGATGAAGAAGAAGATGATGATGATGGATATGTTGATGAGGAACCTAGAGATGACAATGATGATGAAGATGTTGATGATGATGATGATGATGGTGATGAAGATGAAGACATTGATGATGATGGTGATGGTGATGAAGATGGTGATGAATATGATGATGATGAAGAAGATGATGATGATGGAGATGTTGATAAGGAACCTAGAGATGACAATGATGATGAATATGGTGATGATGATGAAGATGTTGATGATGATGGTGATGGTGATGAAGATGATGATGATGATGATGATGAAGAAGATGATGATGATGGATATGTTCATGAGGAACCTAGAGATGACAATGATGATGAAGATGTTGATGATGATGATGATGGTGATGATGATGATGGTGATGATGATGAACACGTTGATGATGATGATGATGGTGATGGTGATGGTGATGAAGTTGATGATGATGATGAAGAAGATGATGATGATGGAGATATTGATGAGGAACCTAGAGATGAGAGTGATGATGAATATGTTGACAATGATGGTGATGATGATGAAGATGATGATGGTTATGATGATGATGATGAAGAAGATGATGATGATGGAGATGTTCATGATGAACCTAGAGATGACAATGATGATGAAGATGTTGATGATGATGATGACGGTGATGATGATGAAGACATTGATGATGATGGTGATGGTGATGAAGATGATGATGAAGATGATGATGATGAAGAAGATGATGATGACGTAGATGTTGACGAGGAAGCTAGAGTTGACAATGATGATGAAGATGGTGATGATGATGATGATGATGATGAAGATGGTAATGATGATGATGACGATGAAGATGTTGACGATGATGTTGATGATGATGGTGATGATGATTTTGATGATGATGATGACAAGTCCCTCTAAGTGGTTATCTATAGGAATCAAGCATCAATCTTCAACCAAAATGAGCATGTTTTAAAATAAATTGTTACGATACATATCTAAGAGTCTATAAGATCTCTATGCATTTGTCCATCAAATTTGGTCAAGGAGATTCTAGTAACTAGTTAGAATATATTAGTGGAAACCCTAGGTTGATGACACGATGCTTGGATAAGGGAGAAAACCCACAATCTAGCTAGATTTGGCTGAGCAATGAGCATGGGGAACCAAATATATGAATATGTGTATTGTTAAATATAATTTTGTTGGGTGAAGGCAATAACCAACATAATCAACATAATATAAGAGTTTTTGGGGTTGGGGATATACCTCAAGGTACCCAAAGAATGAAAAAAGTTTGGGTGTGCACAAAACCAAGAGAACAAAAAATGTTGAATAGGAGATGTGGGGTGAGAGGTCGACCTCCAAAAACTCAAGCATTGACATGAGTGAGGTAGGTCTAAAGCAACTTCTCTCATACCAAATGAGAGAAATTGTAGGGAGGTCTCTAGGTCTCTAAAGCAACTTCTCTCATCCAAATGAGGTAGGTCTAAAGCAACTTCTTTTGTGGAGCGATGTTGCATTTTGAAGTTCCCTTGGTCATTGTGTTCTAGTTGCATTGTTGGTTTTGGCTATTTGTTCCCAATTTTAGGAGTTTTTCTTTTTTTTTCTTTAACTTGTGTGTAGACCTCTAGGAATCAATGGTTGCTAGTTGGTTAAGATAAGCTTGTTCTTGAATCCAATGAGGGATTCCTAGATGTCCTAGAGACTATAGGTTTGCTGAGGAAACCCTAGGAGTTATATGGTAGGGATCATGAAGATATAACCACTGGTGAAGATAAGGGAAGAGACATGGCTAGAGTTTGCATGAGAAGAGATTATTTCCTTTATTTAATAGAAGGTGTAATTCTCATCATAAATGTGTCATAATGTCTAAGAGTAATATGCCATAACTGTCATAATTGTCATAATTGTCATTAAAAAAAAAGAAAAAAAAAGTTATTAATTGTCATAATTGTAAGGAAACTATCATACTAGTATACCCACTTGGAGTCCAAATACCCCATAATGAGGGTACGTGTGGTGGCTCACGGATTCTAGGGCTAGATTAGGTTTCTAGGATTCTAGATCAATTTCCTAGGGTTAGATTAGTGTTTCTTCGGCTAGTTTAGGTTTCTAGGACAAGATTAGGTTTATAGTATTCTAGCTTAGTTTTCTAGTGTTAAATTAGTGTTTCTAGGGTTAGTTTAGCTTTCTAGGATTTCTAGGGCTAGATTAGGGTTGTTGGGTTATATTAGTGCTTCTAGTGCTAGACTAAGTTTCTAGTGATAGATTAGGATTCTAAACATTAATGATAAAGGGTGAAATGATGACATGGCAGATGGATGTATCTCTATGTATGTATCTATGTATCTCTATGTATCTCTATGTATGTATCTCTATATATGTATGCATGTGTGTATGGAAACGACATGTATATATGTATGTATCAACAAAAAATGCATGTACCAACAAAATAACATAAAACTACACATACCTCGATGTAGAACATAACATTAATTGATGCAATTCTTTCTCTTATGCAAATTTGACTGGCCTCATTCAATAAATCCATCTGGATCCTCTTTGTTGCTAATTGTCTCCATCAATCTCTCATGCTCTGAATGAGGCAGGTAGTAGCGTACCTTGGTTCATCTCTTGCTTGACATTGTCTGAAGATGGATGTTTGTGCCAACAATCAAGTTTGTGAAGTGATACACCACTGAACCTGGTCTGTAATCCATGAATACATGCCCACTAGTCTTTCTTGACTTCCCATCTAGTGTAAGATATTCCCCCTTAACCACCATCGAACCAATAGGAAATTCAATGCCTTCATCATTGATTAATGATGCATAGATGGTTTTCTTACCTTGGATACACTGTTCCAACCAAGAATCCATGCCCCATTCATTCTCTTTCATGGAAACAACTGCGTATATGTGTCATGGTTGTACAAGATCTAAGATATGGTCATAGTCTTTCGAAATCACTGACTGACCCTCCTCTAACTGGGTTGTTTCAACAACTGCACATTGGTCTGCTACAAGTGACACATGATCTCATTCATCAACCTAGTCCATGCATTTGCATTCATCCCATCGCCATTGCTGTAAGGGCTGAAAAAGCATGCAAGATTTCGCGTCCATATTTCAAATAAGGGCTTGTTTCAGATTCGAACTAAATAAAATCCATGTGTTCCTTGTACTGTGCTGGAACTATAGGAATGCGATCAATCTATGCTAACCACTTGCCAGAACTTTCTTACCACATGTCCTTCCAGTGATGATGTTTGTTGATCTCTTCCTCGGTCTGAAATTCGTGCAGAGCACCATTGAACTATGGATTCTACATCTCAAATATGAGGTTCCCTGTCAAACCTCATCTCTTCCCTTCGTAGTGCAGTCTTGATGCCTGCACCAGCCCCATCATGCTCGCCTTTTCCGTGCCCAGTCTCAAAACAGTTCCAGATATGCGGCACATTATAAGTCTTATGCAAAATACTCATCCATTGGAATACTCAGGCATTTTTGAATGGGCCCGCACAACCATCTGACCATATCCAATGTTGATCCATTTGTATATCTCTCTCCTTCAACTGATCATAGAAAATTAGAAAACAATGTTGCACATAATGCAGATCATGGGTTCTATCATCACTTATGTAAAAGTTTGTCTCCTTCACTATTATCCTCTTGTCATTGCTGCTCTCTGGCCCATGCCTATACATAATATGTACCATGATGATGACTTGGTTTGAATGGTAGTATTGACTCTAGATTTCATTTTGTGGCTGAAGGGTGTAATTTTCTACAAAATCCACAATTGACACTATGGTTCCAATAGGAAACGTGTCCCTACATTTTCTATACTGCTCGTCTTTCCATCATGCTACATGCACATGTTGAAAATACTGCTCTGTTTTCTCATAGAAATCCATCAAGAAGTCACATACCGGTACCTGTTACCATGAAAACAAGGGAAATATTACAATGTGGCCTTTGTAAAAATGTATATGTCATAAATTGAATGTGTAATATGAAAAATATGCAATATTCATTTGTACCTGTGACTTCACTAATGCAATCTTTTTATTTTCTCGGGCACTGTCTAATTGATAGGTCACGTACTTAAAGCTCTGCATCTCCATGCCCATCCTGCCAAATTCATGCTCCTTGCTTTCATGGATGCAATGGTTCAAAAGAGAAAACCCACTGCACCTAGAACATGTCCCATATAGACACGATTTTTCATAATATGTTCGTCTTTCGGGTCTTGGACACATGATGTTGTGGATAAAGTCTCTTGATGCATTCGGTGGTAGTATGGATTCATTGCATCCCTACACAATGTTAGTATGCAAATCACAAAATATATGTTTATATGTGTCATCATAATATTCATATTCTACGTGGTATCTACAATAACATGTGTTTTGATCAATGCATAAAGGAATGTACCATGGTTTGCATTTCTCAAAGGACCTTTGGCCCAGGTTCAATTTTGTGTGTTCATTCCTAAATCTCTCATAGAGTTCAGTCTGTGTGGTGTCAAGGAAGTGTTTAACATGGGGTTCACGTTCAGTAGAACCTTTTCTCATATTTAGCACGTCTCTTTGGTTTGATGAAGGTATAGTATGATCATGCCAAAACTTTTGTACTAACTCCTTAACAACATCAATTAGCTTCCTATTTGCACGAGGCAAACTACCAACAAAATCCCAACAATCGTTTCCACCTAGAGTGTTAATATTTTCTCTTATAACAAAGTACTTTTTAATAGTTTTTCTATTTAATTTGAGTATGTGAGAAGTGTGTGATAGCAGGCGACGTTGCCTTGTGGACTTGCTTACAATTGATTCTGCTAAAACACGACGAGCCACACAAAGATATTTTGTACGAGACGTCTTCCCAATCACATTAAATGCAGACTGGATATTTTTAACAATATGAATACTAGCCTCTGACATTTTAACTATCTTTATGCCCAAAATTCTCTTAACAGCAGCTAAACAATGTGACTTTAACAAACGTAGCAATAATTGGCAGTTACCTGCATCACCTTTGGATTCAAAATATTCCTTGACAATTTTGCTGCATTCACATTCGATAGTGCGTTTTGGAAACTTACCTTCAAGCCCTGACATAGCACTTTCATCCACATGAATTCATCTAGGAGTTCTTCTTCTTGCACTTGACAGTCGAGGTAGGGAGGGTGGACATGAGACATGAATACCAGAGCTTGTTTGTTGTGGTGCTTCGTTCATAGATTGGGCCATAATGGGAATGTGGTCGACATGGTTGTTGTAATGTACCCACATGCTGAATCAATGCAAGGGAACATGGCACTAAAATCCGGGCATTTCATAAAACTCAGCCCACTAATTAGAATCATGAGAATTTAAACATTAGTGTGCAGATATAAATTAGGCAATATGCACAGTAGAATTTAAAACTAATCCACACACACAATTCATGCCCATCCAGCATATCAAAACAGTCATCAAATTGATGCATTGCAGAAGTAAATACATAGAGAGAAAGCACTTATCTTCATTGTGCAATTGTCCCAAGCAACTAGCTATGTCACTGCAATGTTCCACCCAGCCATAGGCTCTTCGACAGCTTATATTGAGTCCGTCTGAAGGCCACCCCCGAGTTGGGCATGATTCTCACAAGGAAAGGGAACATTCCAGCTCACACACATCCCATTAACCATTTCCTCTCAGCCAAGCCAGTCCAAATGGGTTTATCAGGCTACACTTGAACCATGGAGGCTTACACTCAAGCTCAAGCCAAAACCATGGATACCCATAACCCATACCCAACATACTCTTCTTTCACACAACAAACAAAGACATGGGGCAGGGATACACATTTTAAACAATGGGATTTACAATAATATGGCCATGGGTTTTCCCCAAATCGTGGGCACCCCAAAAACGGATTGGGAGAAGGGAGTTCAACCATAGGGGAGAAAAGGATTTCTCCCACAGATATAATAGCATTCAGTGGACCAAAGAGCTCTATACACTCCGAAATCAATTTCCTCTTTCTTCCCAACTAGTATAAAACACAAAAACACCCTTCTCTCAGCTGAGAAAGAAGTAATCACAGAAAAAAACCATGGAGGAAATGCCCAAGTGGTTTTTAAAAATCCTGAGGGAGGAAGACTAGTTGATGGATAATGGCTTGGGGAGCAATTCATGGCTCTTTTCTTGCCCAAGAAGAAAAATGCGATTTCCATGTAGGGTGGCTTTCCCATAACCGAATTTGGATAGCCATACCTCCCATTCCCCAAGGCATTAACTACCTCAACCAACTCTTGGGAGAAAACAATGATTGGGTACAAAAGTCAACATGGGTAGTTGAGGGTTTGATGGGTTCTCTCATTGACACTTGGCTTGAGTTGAGTGGCTCAAGGGTTTGAATGTTTTCCCTCCCAATTCCTTGTAAAATCATGCCCCCCTCTCTTGTTGCATTGCATAGCTAGTTGTGGGTATTTATTAAAATGCATATTTACAATTTCAATGTGCCTGGCTAGCATGTAAACCTTATGCATTACTAAATCAATGGCAGGGCCTTGGCCTTGAGCTCCTCACCATGATTTCATAACAATATTACATCATTTATAATGCTAATGCCATGGGGTCAAACGGGGGGCATTACAGTTGTGGTCTTCTTGGGGAGATTGCAAATTAAGCAAGGCTTGTATGTCCATCTCTACACATGCAGCATCTCCCAAAATTCCTGTCGTGAGGAACTTCAGCATGAATCGTTGATGGATTGTTGGTTGGAGATTGTGTTGATGTTGGAATTTGAGTTGGGTCCATTGGACGCGACCGCTTTACTTGTGGTTCTAAACAAGAGGTTTTCATGTCAACAACTATGTTAGGATCAGTGGCAGGATCCGGGACAATGATAGGACCATGTCTCAATCTTTCCATTCCTAACATGTCCTTTTCTCTTAATTCAATGACCTTTTCAAAGGGCATATTCCTTCTATATTTTTTTGTTCTGTTGCGTTAGTTTCCCATCTCCAAAATTCTCTTTAACAAAATTATTGGGCCTACACCTGCAAAAGAAACAACAAATAAGATATTAGTTCCATTATACAATGAACTTGACACATTCCAACATAGCTTACCACTTTACAAATTAACACATACAATTACAGACTATGTTGGTTTATTTGTGTTCGAATAAACATCATTATCCCTTACAATTCCAATCAATATAGATAATGGTTGGTCAAGTGTAGAGTGCAGAAACTAGTGGCTTTCCTAGCCATGAATTCATACAAATTATGGTAGTAAAACCCTACAACAGAGATGGCTAGATATGCCTTGGGAATAGTTTGATAGTTTTTCTACATCAAATGAGGTAAAGAGAATAAGTTTACTAATTACACAATGAGGAGGTTACAAATTACCCCAAGGAAGGAGAATTCAATGAGGTAGAGGCAAGTAGTCAAGATCAAAGGCACGATATTCAAAAAAAATTACGATAAACATAGCATGAAGATGAGAGCATGGACAAAATTTCGTGAACTAATCAATTTGGACCCTCTCCCATGATTTCTTCTTAGGATTTTATTCAAATTGAAGAGGCTCAAGTGAGAACCTCATCATAGATGGGAATGTGTGGGGAGCAATAGTTTGATAGTTTATGCTATAGGTTTTTCTATGGTGTACAATGTGTAAAAGATGGAGGTTTATTAAACCATTTATTTGTATTTTTTTCAAATGAAAAAGAGTTTATGCTAGAGATGCCTTGGGAATATTTTGATAGTTTTTCTACATCAAATAAACATAGCATGAAGATGAGAGCATGGACAAAATTTCATGAACTAATCAATATGGACCCTCTCTCATGATTGCTTCTTAGGATTTGATTCAAATTGAAGAGGCTCAAGAGAGAACCTCATCCATACCATCCTTGTGTGAAATCAAAATATATTCATGGTAATAATTATTCGTTTACATTGCATACTTCATCTTGTCTAGTGTTCATATGAGTTTTTTTAGATGTGAACTTGGGAATTCTTATTGTCAAAATCATTGTTGTCTATGCATGGATATTGTTGTAGGCATATGATAAAAACAAAAAGGCATGGGAGAATCTCAAATCTTGTGAATGAAAAGAATTATTTACAATTCACCATACCTATAGAAATGATCTCCACTTGCAATGGAAACTGGTAGCTTGAATGTATCCACTAGATTCCAAGACCACTGAAGATGTTTGTTAGATTCCAAGGGTTATTTTGTGTCCAATAGATCAATGACTGTCCAAAATATCAATGAGTTTGAGCCAATGAGAAACCCGTAAGAGCTTGAAACCAGCGAAAGAAATGAAACTAGTGTTTTTTGGTAGAATTCTCGGGAACAAAGAACTCTGTTTTTTTTAACTAGCAATAGGCACGCACACATGTGTTTGTACCGCGTACACGTCACTAGAATGAACGCGCTAAAACACGCGCATGTGCCCCTGCATAATGTTTACACCATTTAATGCCAAACCTTCCCCTACTTCAAAAATATTTGCATAAATTGGACTTGGTGATGAAATTTGAAGGGTGGGTCTTAAATTTTATTGGAATGGAATTTGTTCTTGGAGTCCTTCAAAGATAAAGGGAAATTTAAATAATTGTACTTCAATTGACAAGTGTAAATTAACTAAATCCTCCCCCCCAAAAAATGCAAAACAAATATTGCTCATCCAAATTTTTACAATCTTAAATAATTGAGCACTCCTTAATGTCTACATGATAAAATGATATATTTTCAATAAAATCGAATTTGAATACATTAATTTGACCTATATGTAACATTAATTTTACAGTTCATTAAATTAACAATTGTTTTGTTGTATTTTTTTGGGTTAGACCACACTTCATTATACAAAAAACTACTTAGACTATGCAATAACCATATTGCGTCATTTGGATGATCTTATGCATAGTGCAAGATGTTGTAACTAGATATAGTCTTAAAATAAATTTAGAACCATGAGAAAATTACTTATTGTTAACTATGTACAAAAACAAGCCACCAAGCAAAACGAGGCTATAAGAAACCTACAACCAAAATATACATATAAAACCAACCAAAACCTTAATTCAAACCGAAGAGAGGTAAATCAACCAAGCTTGAGAGATGTAAGAATGATAGACATTAAGGGCCTAAGAAAAAATAATGCATAGCTCAAAAAACCATTAAAAAAAAACCCTTCACACTAAGCAAGTTAGCAACGCTAGCATCATAGGGGGATCAACATCAAGTTTTGTTGTTCAAGACTTGTCATGACAACATATAGGTATGGGATGGAGGGGAAATGGAATCAAGCCTAATTCAACTGGAGCCTTGCGACTTGCTACAGGTTTGAGTCTCGACAATCTACCTTTTAAATTGAACCAGAATAACAAAAGAAGTTTGTTAATGGATCGATTTGCAAAAATTCTAGATAGATGAGTAATTGAGAGCTCGAGGCTCTAAAATTAGATGTGTTTTTTTACCAATCCACAATTCGGTGAATTCGTAGTCATTGGCATGAAGTTTTAGTTT